>JAIPRN010000352.1:0-91699 GCA_025469175.1 Geopemphigus sp. TES_GeoC_2020 | reverse complement strand
GACGCGCGACGACCATAAATAGGCGAATCGAACACTCGACCATGGGGGCAATAACGAGTGTCTCGCCGCCATCGGCCAAAATTCAAGTACACGCTGTATATAGGTACATACTCGCGCGCGCGCACCAAAAATAATATATAATACACGCGCGCGCGCACACACGGGCGTAGAGAGACATAGAGCTGTTGTATACGCGACGGCGGCAACCGCCTCGAGTCGGGGCAAACGGAAAAAGAAGGAGGAGATATGGAGCTATGTCGGCCGCATCTGTCGTTAAGGTCACTATTGACGTCATTCGACGCGAGAGTGTCTTTATAAAAAATGTCTACGGCCCGCTACGCTATGTACCTCCGTCAATAATATTATACCGGCGTACCATGTGAATGCACGCGAGTAAGCCGCTCTGGCGATATTTATTATTAGTAGCGTTATTATCCTGCGCGTACCGTATGTTTACGTACGGCGACATATTAATGCTGTACGGACGTAATGCGTTTGGAACGACGATAGCGGCGAAACCCGTCGTCCCCAAAAACGTTTTCGTTCTTTCGAAACTTCGATTATTGCGCGCCGCCGGTGTCGTTTATAATTCGTCGTAACTATATCGTCGCCGTTCGCGTAGGAATTCGACGGAAATCCCTGCCCGGGTGCATTCGGGTCCAGGAAATCCCTGCTATTCGCGTTTTAAGCAACAACTGTTTTCGTGTCGAACGAAACGCGAATATTTTCTATATATAAATTGTATTCGACACGATTTCTGGGATCATTTTAAATATAAATATATATATACGATAATATTTATATACGTATAATTCTCGAGTGTATTCTGTTAGTGTTCGTGTAACTTTTGAACAACCGAACGAATCGAAGTATTTATACAATACATTTGAATAGTCGATACTATAAGTTGATTCGCTAAATAAAAATATTCGCGTCGATTGTGTAGGTTCACGAGCACGAGCTAAAATGTTCGTTTCGCTTGAATTTATACACGTTCGATAGTCGTTTAAAAATATTCGCGCTTCGCCAGCGTTGCCCTTTGTTCCGTTTTTAGTCGATGCAGTCCGCAAAACGGATCGTTGCAATCAATATACACCACCCACTTCGATTCTAATCCCTAGCCCGTTCGTCTTTAATTTCCGTTCTACTTCTTTCTACGTAGCGGTTGAATAATTAAGGCGCAAATAGACACCCTTGTCTTACCCATTTACGTATTTTCGCGCCGACTGATTCACGGTTTATTATCATTTCCGCGTTTTGATGATTTCTGTAGAGGCTATATGTGATTCTCCTGTCGTTAAAATCCAAATACAATTCCTTTAGTATTGAAAACATGATTTTCCGTTCGACGGTATCGAAAACTTTTTCGAGTACTATAAACGATAAGCAAATTACTTTATTTCGTGATATTTGTTTTCCTATTAGGATCCTAAAATATTGCCTCTCTATCGATAAAACCGTAACTCGTATACGAAACGATTTAAATCAATACGCAAACGCTATTTAAACGTACGACACTTTGTTTCACGCGTAACTCTTAATCGTAATTCGTCGTTTGAATAATAATAAAAAATACGTCGAAATCGTTTCGTTAGCTTTAACTAAACGTAACCAAGTTACATAATATTTCGTTGACTTTTTTTTTAATTTCGATTTTTGTCTTATTAGGAAAAACGGTTTTAAAAAAAATCGACGAATTAGTACGTTATATATTTCTGGCTAATTAATGACGGCAACGTTTCGGTAATAATGACGGCGTTTTAACATTTATTCCTCGTGAAAAGCGTACGTATATACATATTTATACAACGGGTACGTCATATTCTCGCGATGTTAAAAGTCAAATATACGCGTTAAGTCGATTTACGTGAAGTTCGTCGTACAAGAGAGCGGCGGACAACACATTAGCGCGTCAAATTGTACTACAAAACGGACGATTTAAATTGCCGATCGCGCGACAAAGAAACAAAACGTTTTTCTGACGTTTGGTCGAAAATTGATTAAATGCCGACGGAATCTATAACGTAAATAACAACTATACGGTAAAAATAACGCTAGTGAACGCAATTATGTAAGATATAAAACACCTCGCGACACGATATCTTTTTACCGTTTAATAAAACGAAAGCGTCATTCGCGCGAATCGCGGTTTCGACATAACGCGTACATTGTCTACACGTACATTGTCCACGCGTTGTTTATATTTTTATATCTACGGGCAATTGCGACACGTAAATACACAACTACAAACAAGTAACAAGTATACGACCGTTGACTAATTATAAAATCGCGACACGCACCTTTGTACCCACGCTAAAATCGTAAACTAGTTTAAAAAAAAGAAGTACGCGTCGTGTATACGCCATGTGTAGTTTTTCGAATCAATTCGTTACGTCAATTATAACGCGAGATTATAAGATTAACTAGTATTCGAACAACAATATACGCCGTTAGAAAATAATTGGACTTTGGGGGACCTACGTTTCCAACGGGCGTACACAATAATCCGCGCGAATTACACAATCGAAATAATCGCGTACATAATGTGATTACGCGATTATCAATTCGTCGATTCTAGCGTCGCCTTTACAACGGAATAAGACGATGATAAAAACGACGCGTAATTAGCGCGCGATTAGCGAATCTGGAAATCTTCGACATTAAACGTACGTACAATAGCGTACCTGGCGTGGTGGCGGCGTATCGTCGAACCGCCACACAAACGGCCCAAAGAAAACGATCGGTACAACAAAAAAAAAAAAACGCTACGATCGGCCAAGGTTCGTTCTATATACACGACCTCAGAACTACCTCCGACGTCAATCGTCGCAATTGCTTCCGGATCTGACCGCAAAGCCGAGACAATGTATACCTATATATGAGATACGTATACGCGTTTCAATGACGGCTTAAGACGATTCGTTACGCCGCCAAAAACGACTCGATCTCGACACGCTGGATACGACGTTACGAGAATTTACAGAAATTCGATTAAGACGCGTCGTCCGATTTCGCGCACAATGCTCAACTGCAACGAATTTGAGAATATTAAGACGACGAAAACGGTTTGACGAGCGCGCGAAATTGAACAATTTTAACAATCGGAAAACGAGTCATCAGCTCACGCGTGGGGACACATCGTCGTAATTTGACCACTTGAACAAGGACACAGCTCAACGGCCAACGACGTCACCACGAAACCGTCGGCGGCGTATTTTTGAAATTAATTTAAACCGCTACATCAATTGGATATATTTTTTTTCAAATAATTACGCGCATAAAAAAATATAGAAACTAATTACGCGTATTAAATTGGTACAAATGCGATTCCAAACCCATAATTGACGTTCTAAAAACTTAAAATAACAATTAAACGTTTTAATTTATTAATGATTCGTAAAACGAAATCGTACGCCTCTGAATTCGCTAAAAATGAACGACATTTCGGGACGTTTATATTACGCGCGTTTAATTTATATTGACGAATTGTCTGGGACCGTTTTCGTTTCTCAAAAGAAAATTCGTAAACGGCTACGACGACGGATTATTAAATCCCGGGCCGGCAACGCGAAGCGTATTTGAAATATTGCGAAGCGCGCCGAGACGAAAAACGGGAACGCCGCACTAAGGGGGTGTTACGGAATACAATGTGCCGCCGACAGTGTTGCACTTTCGACGTCGCAATAATTATGATTTCGTATTTCGCGTATACACAGTACGTACGCGTCACGTTACAAAATTTAATTACACGTCGAAATTACAAAAGCACGCGCGTTTCGTTTATATGGACGTCGTAACGCGATTAATTATTTACAAATGGTACGCTCTAGACACGCGCACGATATTATGAAAACAATGTTCGACACAGCCACGAAACTCGACAAATAAACGAATTATAATACTAATAACCGTCAACTAAGTCCAATTATTATCCCAATATCCAAGTAAGGGGAGGGGGCCATAATAAATATATTTAAACGTACGCGCGCCAGTATGTCACGATGGCCTTATTTTCCTGTTGAGCCCGAAATAAATAATAAAACAACGTTAATAAAGATAACAAAAAACACGTCGGAAGACGCGACGTAAGATGTCGGACCAATCGTCGACAATTAACGAAAAATTGTAGCCGCGGGGATTCGTATTTGCGCGCAGAATAAATTATTATTGACGTGTCAAACGACGGATTACGACAATGTCGCGAATTCGGCGACAATTTTCGAAATATTTTTAAGTCTGTTTGAAATTCAACCGAACGTATACGATAAATAAACGATTAAGTTCGAGTCGAATCGGGCGATCGATTTGGGCCAAAAGTCTCAAAGGGTATAAATCCGCGTCATACATCCGACGTAACTTTAAATATATAACACTTGTTTCACTCACACATGATTTGATACCGTGAATTATATATAACGAAGAGGCAAATGATACGACGGTATGAACGCAAAATAATAGTTTAAAACGAAGTTTCGGTATCTTTACATCTGTACGTACGAATAGTTAATAACCAAACACGAATCTAGTCGAGAAACTAGAATATATTACAAGGTACACACAGCACAAAGGACATATATTAACCTAGATATTATAATGCGTGTAATGAATTGTAGAAACGTACGTCACGTAAAATTAGTCAGGTATATCGTATAATACGCGTGTATAATATATATTATTATTAATATATTAAAAAAAACAAAATAAAATCGAAACGTTTTTTTAAAATTTGTTTATACTTTTCGATACCACTTTAAGGATAATTAATAAATAACGATTAATCGACCTCACGGTACCTACACATTTTATTCATAATATATACCAAAGATATCGGTTAGTATTTTTCAACAAATTACGTCTTAACGAACGTGTACATTTTTCCCACGCAATTAGTACTGTACGCGAATAACGACCGCGGCACTATTTAATCGCACGTCGAAGAAATCCGTATAATCCGGACAATATTACCACGCGTGTCCACAAAGTAAGAGTACCCGGGGGCTTCTGACGCACAAGGGCATGTTTTTTTGACAAAGACGAAAACACCGCCTCACGATGAGGCGTAGTTAGCTTAGAGAGTAAATAGTGGTACGGTTCGTTTATTTACGGTATGAAAACCGTAGTTCGCAGTGGAAATGAATACTTCGGATTCAAAATCCCACCACGTGAGGTACGTGGGGTGCAATAATAATCCGTTATTTACTAGCGAAGAGAAAGGCCATGTTTCGGATTTGAAAAAAAGTCAAAACCGTCTGTAGGGATGGATGTACCGCCCGAATGTACTACAAGCGACGCCATGAATTTAAAGCCGACGGAATAAATGTTCGTGATAAAAAATTCGTAACGGTGGTTTCAACCCGAAAATCACGGCCACTGGTATTTTGGGACTGAAAATAAATTCTCACGACGCAACTATTAACGTCATTCGAATGGGACATTATGCACAACACACTCAGTCAACGTACCCTATGACATTTGGCGCCGTTAGATTTTTTCGCTTCTTTAAAACTGTTTTTACGGGCGAACGACAATGTCAAGAATGCTGTCTACGAAAGGGCCACAGCGGTGGCGATGGCGACTTCTTCGACCCGATATAAAAACTCATCCCCCCACTTCCTCCCGGTCTCAACGACCTAACCATCGATCGAATAGGAGATTACGTCGAAAAATAGCGTAAATACCCGTATTATTAACCTTACAATTTTTTTTTTGAAAATAAATGGACTTTTCGAATATTAAAAACGTCGAGTACTCTTACTTTTTGGACACGGCTCGTGTTTTCGGACATCGGGTATAGGGCCGCGGATTATTATGGTCATTCTAAAAAAAACAACGGAATAAACGCGTGCGCGATCGACAAGTGTGTAAGCAGCGACGTTCACCGGTTTATATACGTCGTGTCTATTTAATAAGGCGTCTGTTTCCGTATTTCGTTTTTTTTTCTCTTTCGCGAACAAATTAATCTTTTTACCTGCTGGTGAAGAGCGAACTCGTCGCCGTCGCCGCCACCGCCACCACCGTGCCACCGACGTTTTGTTTCGCAAAACCGCTGCCATTGCCGTCGGGGCCCCATAGTCACCAGGTTCCAAAAGCACATGGTACCATTTTTCTGCGAGTGTCTGTTAGGTATAGGAAGGTTTTTCGCGTTATCCAATTGACAATTATTTATTACGTAAACTGACTTTATATTCACATACGGCCGCTCTACGACTTAACCACAATCGATACACGCCGCCGTTACGACTTTACGTTACTATTATTACTGTTACCGATTATCATCACACCGTCACGTATATACGCGTGCGGAAAACGTCTTTTTTAAAAAACAGTTACGAAAATCGATCTTAAGCTAATATATTTTACAATAAATCGATCGATTATAATAAATAAGTAATAGTTAAAAAAAAAACGTTTTCAATACGTTTGAAGTTTATGTTTTTTACGTTCCATTAAGCGGACATCCATGAAAATATCGAATACATCAAGTGGATGTGATATTATATAATATGTAAGGTTGTAAAAGTGAAGGACAAACGATGCGATTGTGACAGAAATGCAAATAATACAAAATCGTGGTGCCGTGTATAACGTGTAAATAACGAATAAAACATCAATGAATAATTTTAGTTCAGTTATGTATAACGGACAATATAATGTATATATATATTTATGAGCAGGACCGGATCGACCTGGTTTGGACCAAAAAATTTCTAAACTACTACCAAAAAACAACAACCGTGACAAACTATGGCATCGTGATGCAATATCAGATAAGATGTACTTAGAAAAAACCGTATATACATTATTAAACTCTGAAAATCTAAAGCATAAACCACCCATTATGCCACGCCCCGATTGTAATATAGCGCCGAGGTGTACGTTTTAGCGATTCCGATAAATATATAAAAGAAAATCGCTAAAACCATTAACCATTCGTCGTGAATAATTTAAAAAATCAATCAAGTTTAGATTCCAAAACCTGTTCAAGGACTCATTGCACTTGCAAATATATCAACTTGTGTAGTTACTCCATGTTATTTTAACCAGTATATATATATATTATTACGTACCTATTTAGGTATTTTATCAAAATTACAACATAAATGTACGAAACAGTAAGGTATACAAATTATAATAATAATAATATTGATTTACAATTGAAATGTAAAGAAAAACTTGACTACTTTAGCAGACGAAATTCGGTTCATTCTAAAAGTTAGCCAGAAACCGAGACGCGTACACGTAAATACGTATTAATAATCAATAGTATCTCGACTATTTAAGACCAAGTTTAAAATATATCCGATTCAAAAATTATTTTCCAATATTTTACGAATACATTGTAAATGTAACATACACTATTTTATGTATATACGCACTTAGATCGTATTACGCAATAGGGTAGAAAAGAAGAGAAACAATAGCTTACACAGCACATTTTCCGTTAATCATTTGTCGATCAAGCATTTTATTTACGTAAGCAAACCGGTTCGTTGGAACACTTGGATAAAATTACATTGCGTCCGTGTATAACTATGTAACGCATTCCAGTATCTTTGAACACAATAAATGTGTTAATGCGAAAATACGATTTCAAGTATTCGGATTCCATTACGAACAGAAATATGAAGAAAAACGAGTGATTCACCATATAGGCAAATTATATTATGGCTATGACTCAATGTCTGTATATCCTGTATAACAATGATCGGCGTATCGAGACTTCGAGGTAGATATGTAAAAAGAAAACGTTAAACGAAAATAGATACAATGCCCGATTAAAACAAAGCGTTATTAATTAATTAAACAAGACAATATTTTATAAAATAATTTTTACATTTTTTTAACGCGTATTTCTAAATAATTTTTCACGGACTACTTCTTAGATACCATAATTTTTGTTACTATTACACGTTTTATTTTGAAACTGTATATATATATATATATATATATATTCTATTCCGTATATCTCAACTACAATAATTAAACATTTAATCTGAGCATCCTTAGATCATCTTAACATAATTAAAGAAACTATAATAAATCTATAAAACCTATGTAAATATATTAGAGTGTCTTACTTTAATAGAATAATCCTACGTTTTAAATTATAATTAAAATATAAATAACTAAAATTATACAATTTTCTGAAAATTTCGTGAATCCGAATAAACTTAAATTATAACAAAAATATATTCATATACACTGGCATACTTACGGCTAGGGTTTTCATGTTGAAACTTCTCCATAAAACAAAAATCCGTTCATATGTTAAAATAGATCCATATAAATCATACGCATGTCGGACTACAAAATACATATATTACTTTGTTTTAGAATTGCGTATATATTACAATAATACAATGACCCGTTCAAAAATAATAATAATCCAACAATAGACAAGTGTAATCATTCTTTGGCGAATTCCTTTAGATTTCATATTATTAATTATAAAATATTGTAGCTGGGTATTTACGCACTTCGGTGCTACATTGCTGTCAAAAATTCGAAATACATTTATTGTTTCCAAAAAAAAAAATATATAGAATTAATTATTCTTAATCAATAATCATTTATAAGATATTTTTATTAAACTCAAATTCCAATAAATAATTTATATAATTATTTTTTATTAACGCATTTTTATTTACACAGTTCCAAAGCCATTGTTGTTTCTTTTTTTTATTTATTTAGTTCAAAATAAAAAATGGTGACATTCAGATTCAAATACTTGTAATTATAAAATTGCTTATAAAACTCTCTAAAACAACAATTTAAAGTACATCACAGTTCGCGTAATATTTCAGTTATATAAATAATGTATCACTAATAAAAATAACCATTAAAACTTATAATAATAACTTTCATTTATACATATACATATAATAACCAATGTACATAGATATTTAATTCAAATTATTTTTTAATTTCAAGCTAATGAAAAATTTGTTTTACTTTTAATTAATGTCAGTCTTAAGAAACGTTTGTTCGACAATAACAATTATAACGAAAACTGTAGAAGTTATGTGACTGATAGTGTTATTTTTTAAGCTTATACAACTCACTGAAACAAAATGATTATAATAGTATGAAATTTAAAATATTTTATTAATAAATAAAGTATTCCGTGACTTTAAATATTTTCACTTTTGTAAATAAGTTGATGAAATATTAACAATTTATAATGTATTTATATGATTTCACCGTGATACAATGATTTAATTACTTTTTAAAAAAAACACGGTTTTAAAATATGATTTACGTAAGTATTCGTAGGGCGTGATTAATTTTGCAATCGTGATGCATTGCCGTCAAACTCATAATTAATTACATAACGAATGAATAACGTTAGATATATATTTTGGAAAAGTGTGAAAAATCCCTTCGTAATATTTTGTTTTACAATTTTTAACGTAATAACCGCTGCGTGCGTATTTATTTAAATTGATGAAATATTATAATTCCATTGACGTTCGTCACTATCACAGAAAAAGACTATATCAATGATAAACTAAAATACAAGTAATTCTAAATATAATTAGATACTTAATTAAATGATGTTCCCTAATTATGTGATCTAATTAATAATTGAGATTGTTCGAGTTTTGTTAATTACGACACACACACACACACATATATATTTATATTTATATAAGTACCTATATAAGTATTTAAAAAATAAATACGTTGCGAATAGCTTATATAAAATTAAATCAAAACTGATAATTATAAGTTAAACCCATTTCGTTATTATTTATTCAGCGGCGTCAGAAATAACTTCAAGATTTTTGATTAATATAAACCTTAAGCAAATACGGAATTATTATAAGTATTGCAGTAGAAATGGAAGCAACTTCGCCAACATATGCGAATATTGAGTTAAACAAACAATAAATACCAATAATAACTCCTTAAATTACGTATAAAGAATTATGAGTAACATATTATATTACGCAATAAAAAACTCGTGTATCTTTAAGTTTCATATTAATGTTTAATAATACTAACATGTTATGCAGTATAATCTATAACAAATTAAAAATAAAAATAATTATACGATCGTATCTTTTTTAATACCTTATATTAAATGTATCGTACAATAAATTTTTAAGCGTATAAATAATTAAACACAAATTACATATAACTAAATTAGATTTGTATCTTTTATTGCCATAACGCTGTCTGATTCAAATTAAACTATGAAGCTGTCTTAAGACAATAATACAAATGAAAACTACCACAAAACAATAGAGCGACTACGTTTCTGCCAATTTCCTTGCTAATAAATTATTTTACGAAAATCATTTTCAAACGATTTTATTCTAAAATTATAAACACACGTTCACATTAGAATTACTTTAAATAAATAATAATATAATAATGTAGCTTACTAAAAAACGAATAATTATTTACTGTTTAATAATTGTTAAATATGTAAATTAAATGTAACGTAATTAAGAATACATAAAATTTTTCCTCCTAGGGAAAATATACGTAATACAAATGCACAAAAATAAATTCAATTCGAAGAAATTATATTTTAGGGTCTCGTTTCAATGACATTTAGATAACCAAATTTTTTTTTATGTCGTAAGGTTTTTATAGACCACGAAATTGTGAATTCTTATAACTGAGATGTTATGAAGGTTAAGGTATTTATAAATACTGAAAATACATTAAAACTGCATAAATTATGGTTTGTACATTAGAAAAAATAAAGTATATAAATGTAAATAACAATTAAAATATTCGTTACACAAGCGCGAATTAACATTTTTTGTTCGTTCTAAAAAATATTTATTTTACTTTTAATTATATTTGTGTATCTACATATATCAATTGATAGTTGTAGGAAACTGTATGTAATAAAATTACGATTCCATTAAAAACAACTTTTGATGCGACACGTGGTGGACGATTTTTGCAAGCAGTTAGCCAATCAATAAACAAACTATAATTTGATTACAACGTAATAAACTCGATTTATCATAAAACGCTAAATAACATAACGTAAAATGTAATTGAATATTAAGAAATTTTCGTTTATTTTTAATATAAAATGATACCGAAAGAACAATATAATAAAATATGTAATTTTGGAAAAAGTACACCATTTTATCCATATATTATATATTTAAAAAAATAATTATTTTTTAAATGTTTAATTTTAACATACAATGGGCCATATGGTTATGAAAATTAACTAACACATAAAAAATTGTTTCTTTTAATATTTTTTATTCGCAATAAAAAGAAAAATTCAAAAATTATCCGGAGAAAGTACCGTAAAAAACAAATTCCACTCTCTTTTAGAAAATATAAAATATATGATAATAACGATACTTTCAAATATTCAATTGTAACTTATTTCAATTATAATTCTGTCATAGGTGGAAATAGGGATGATTTAAGATCCCCAAAATATTTCCTATATTTATGTTTTTATCGCTACGATATAACAATACAATATACAATTGGTTTATTTATAGCTAATAATCAAATTTTATTATTATTTTAATAAACAGCTAAAAATACATAAAATAAAATATCTATTTCATAAAACGCTTTTAAATAACCTTAAATATATGATATTAGTTTAAGTTACTATATGTATTCTTTTACTAAGAAATAAAGTAAGCTATATTAATTATTTTTTAATTATAGTTCATTAAATACTTGTACACGACATTATGAAAAATAATGAGATTAATTAAATATTACAATTTGTTATTAATATACCAAGTTTAAGGATGCTCAAATATTAAAAAAAAAAAAGATTTTTAATTTACATGATAAAACTAATTTTATACTTGTTAAGTATTGTTATTCTATTTATTTTACTAAAAACACAATAATAATTATTTGTAACATTATCTTTGGAAATTCTGAGGTTTACATTTTACATGTTTAACGGAGTGTGTCTCCTATCTTTTAATTGTGTCAACGAAACACAATGAACTTCACTATATCCAGGTAACTCGAAATTATGACAATATAAGTAAACAAAAATTTGTAAATTAAAAGATAACGTGAAATGAGTTCACGCTTTTTTACGAACATAATTATATATTTCCTAAATATTTTGAGTTTTGTATGCACAACAATTAAAAGGATTATCAAATATAATAGAAAATAACACGTGATTTTGTACGATTATAAAATATAAATATTATTTTAATGTGAATTTGGAAATTAGTTAAAAATGAAAATGAAAACGAACATCATAAATGTGATAACACAATAATATTATCATTAACATCATTCGCAAGGTAAAGTTTCCATGAGAGACAAATTGCGTTTAAATTAAAATTATACTATATTATTTAAATCTCTTTTTGCAATTACCCAATTAAAAATATAACAATGGACTATTATTAGTATAGCTCGAAAATTTGTATAGACACACTAGATTACATTTTAACGATTCTTGTTAAGTATATATGATATTATGAAGATTGTAATGCATTTTCTATCCAAGGGCAATTTAAGTTTATGGCTACGTTATATGTATGTTATATAAAGATGTGATTAAAAGCCTAGTCGTCATTAAAATATTTGTATAAAATATGATACATAATTCCAAGTTAAATTAATTTTTAGTTTAATATTACGGGCAATATATATAACAACACACTTTCTGTAGACATTAAAAATATATATAAAAAAGATCAATATACTAAAAGTATATCATATACTAATAATTTTAGAATTATAATTGAATTGATTTCAATATCGAGATTCTTATCTCAACAATGTACAATGTTCAATGACAAAAAAAACCTATTACGATATTCTAAAATTTTAAAAAGTATAAATAATAACAACTTCACTAAAAGAAAAAATGAAAATTTTTAAAGTCAACTCTAATTGAATTGTTATGAAATTATTTTATTTTCATAAAATGCAAGTATTTAAACTAAAATAAATATTTTATTTTTATTATCAATTAAATAATAATACTTAATGTATAAGTACGCCGATAAAAGTTTTACAATGATCTTCGTTGCTTCGCAGAATTCAATAAAAAATATATAATTCGAAAACAAAATAACAGAAGGTTGTTGACAGTTTAAGAAAACAAACGACAAATTTTAAGCAAAGATACTGGAAAATTGTATATTTGTTACTTATTACCTACAGGGAATATTGCGAAAACAAAACTAAAACAAAATACCGTCAAATGTTTTCCCGATGAAATAATTAAACAGATGTATAAAAATATTAACTCACCGTGCATTTTAAAACATAATAACAGATATCTAAACAATCCTTCGAAACCGATAATACCAATGCATTTTTTACGAAAACGAATTGATACTTTTATAATAAATTTAAATGAAAAAACTGTATCTAACTTGAAAAATAAAAAACCGGATTTCTATCGTGTAATTGACACTTTTTGAGTACAACGATGCGTTCGTAAAGCGGTTCGCGGTTAAACTGCGGAACTATAACTAAAGACAGTTTAAAGGTGCGTTCAGTTTATACAAAATAAAAATATTTAAAAAATACGAATATGTGTTTGTTGTATGTTTATGTGTGTGTGTATACATATGATATTGGACACGCATTCATATATACATATTAAATTGATCTTTTTTAATTTACCCCGGGTGTTATTATTTGCACAAAGTCGGAAAATTGTCAAAATGTCTCTACAACCGCCCACGTACACAAACACGCCATATAGCGTTTAATGTATGTACTAGCTATGGGTAATAATATGTACCGGCAATAATAACTCGTTATTCGAAATTTACTATTTAGGCAAGCTCCATTTGTGTACTCAAGTGTGCGATCTTTACCACCGCCAGTAAAGTAATGCGCGTTCAATAATTATTACTCGGTAGAACTAAAATACCACCCACATTTACTATTACCGCGATAAACGCGCAGGATGGTTAACTAGTTATACATCGTTAGACATAAACTATGTTTAAATATCGCACGTACCTACCTATTGTTATTATGTTTTGTTTTTTTATTCAATACCATTATTATGTTCAAGCAAAATTAATCTAAAGTTTGTAAGTATTTCGATCGGTTAATTGAATAACAACGGTTTGGGATTTTAACCCAACGCGGCTGAGACCAATAAAATAATTCTCAACAAATTCTAAATGCAACTTTCGTGTGACGGTAAATACTATAGACAATAACGCTGTGGTATACTAAAAACAATATTTTTATAAAAATTTCTAAATATATATATATATATATATATTGATAGAGCATTAATTTAAAAATCCAAACAACGTCTTGTGTAATAATAAACTACAAAAAAAGACACGTCGCGTATTACAAAAAATATAATTTTTGTTTGAACAAAAAAACAATTACAGCAATAGGTATACCGTGATAAAAAAATACGTTTTTATTATTTCTATTATGAACGTCGCCATCTACTCAATTTCATTTCAAACATAATATCTATCTTTATCCAATTAAAACGTATAAATTCAATAATTGAATAAGTAAATTGTACACAAATATATATATATATATAACCAACATTTTCTGTAGCCTTAAATTACATATATTTTATCGGCTTGATTAAGTAAACGGGTCAATAATTTCAAGGTTTAAAATGATTTTGAAAATGTTAACAGTACCTATAAGATAATTATTTTCACAAATATTATTTATATTTACACATACAGTATATTTATATTTTATAATGAGTGAATAATTAAAAGAAATTGGTACATCTGAAAAAAGTTTATCTATAAAAATATAATAAACCTACACAGATATATTTTTATTAAAAGACCCTTAAATCTTATGCAATTTTGCTATTTATGTTATTAATAGATTACAGTAATTATAATCAACAATTATTGATTAGAATTTGTATTCGTATAAAATGAATATGAGGTTTTCCTTCAAAAATTGTTTACTACATAACCACAGTCAGTGTCTAAACACACACCTTCCAAAATTATTACCACGAAATTATATTGCTAGTTATAAAAGAACTTTTAATTAAAAATAATTTGTTCAATTAGAACAGTTCAAAACTTAAAATTATATTAAAATCTAATCAAATACGTAAATCCGGTGTTAATTACAAGTTTTACTAGTAAATGTATTAGTAATTACTTATAATTGATAATAGCTCACTAGTAAACTTAAAAATCAATACAAAAAGTATACGCTAACTACTATTAGATCAAATAAATAATTACGGATTATTAGGCGACAAATTATTTCTACACTTATTTTATACATTATTATTATTATTATTATTATTATTATTATTATTACATTTGCCTTGAAGAGTACAAATCTATACTAATTTATTTAGTTTACATTTCACACAATTATGTACAGCAAATAATATATTACTGCCTTGGTTACATAGACAATCAATGAAACAAAATTTACATACAAAATCAAACTAAACTCAAGAAGTCAACAAGTCAAAAGCAATTAGGGTTTTTTTTAAATTTGAACTGACATGAATATTTCAAAGAATTATTAATTTCAAATTATTATGTATACATAACCACACATGTAATAACTAATAAATATATAACTATCAAGGTAAATTATTAGAAACTTAATAAAAATTGTGCAGATACATTTATAGATCAATGTTTATCATTATTATTTGGCATTTAAATTGTTTCTCTTCATAAGCAGATTAAAATGGAACTCTTAGAAATACTTAAATACGTATTCATACATTTTAATTATTAATGAGAGTTATTCGTCAATAAATATAATAAGGTGTACGTTAATAGAAATAACAACATACATAAGGATATTTTTTGCAGACTGTAAAACAAGGACAGTTTTATTTCTCCATCACAACTCACTGATAGTTATTATAAATAAAACAAACCATTTTCGCTCTCATTTTTCCACTCTTGTTTTTACCTATATGGCTATATTATACATAAGGACAAACTGTTATTTCTTAACAGAAAATAATCAAAAAAATTATGACCTAGTATATTTAGTCTTAATTATGATTTTTTTGAAACTGTTTTATACACACACATATGCGCGCGCGCGTATATATATATAATTTATTTTAAAATATCGAGAAATATCTTGAATTTTAACAACTTACTATATGTCTATATATAAAAAAATATCAAATAAACTTCAGCAAATATAAACTATGATTTTGATATAAAATAATTAAGAAAATTATGCAACTCTACCATAATTATTAGTAAATTATTAAAAAAAACATTAATACATATTTCATTACGTTAATTTATTTATTAAAAACTTAATTAACATTACCAAAATAATAAAAATTTGATCATATGTAATTTTTCATTTATTTCCACATATTTTGTTGAAAAAATTCTAAAAAACTACAATAATATAATTTATCAAATACATAAAAAGAATCAAAATTATTTTTACTATATTTTTATTTTGTAATATATAGTATTCATTTTTAATGCAACTTATTACCTATAATGGACAAAATGCAAATGTCCTTTTTGCTTTAAACAAATATTATAAACCTGCTCTTTAACAACCTATAATATTTTGTATTCGTTTACACTATTCATATTTAAATAATCTTCCAATGAACAGGTAAATTCTGAATATACTTTATAAAATAGATAATAAATCGAGAGTAAATTAGATCCAAGTGACCCAGAAAATAAACGATAATCTTAACTTGTACAACAAGTTCTTATCTAAAAAGAATATAGACCATATAACCTTGGCTCGATTTTAAGAGGACACAACACCTACCATACCACTACTCTATCTATCAAACGAGTAATATAATAAATTAAGTTGCGCAGAAATTGTATTAAAAACGTTAAGGTCAAAATTAAACTAAAAACGCCTAAAACTAAATTAAAAGTCAAAAAAATTATCTATTTTTCTTATTAATGAACCGATAAATATTTTAAAAATACCGAATACAATTAAATTTCAATCGACTAATTCTTAAATATGAATTGATTATTTTCAAATAAAGTATCAAAAAAACCTTTTTCTTTTTTCTCTGGCATTTAATATGCTCTAAGAGTTTTGGCTGCCATCACAATATCTCTCCATTTCTTTCAATCCTGAACTAATTTCCTCCATTCCTATACTCCCAGTTTTTCATGGTCTTCTTCCACAACATCCAGCCTTCTTCTCCTGAGCTTCCTTCGAGGTCTTTTTCCCCTTGGTTTCCAGTTTAGGACTGCTCTACTTATATCATCCTCACTTCACATTACATGTCCTAGCCATTGGATCCTTTTTTTTCTTTTTATTATGTTACCGGCAATACCCTCACTGGCCCGGAAAGCCTAAAGGCAGTACTTCGGACCAAGCCATTGGATCCTTTGCTTTGATAAGTTTCAAAAATACCTAATAATTTTAATTCATAATTCGATAATTTCGTATTAATGTAATTTGCACAGATCATTCGAACAAAAACTTAATCACCATTACCGGTTATAGTTGTATCAATCACCACCTGGATAATATATTTGATAAAACACCGAGAAATTGTTACTTTTACGAATTATGTTTGATTATCTAGACAAACTAATTTTAACTTCAAATATAAGAGGTAAAATTTCCACACACTTCACGCTGAGAATCGTCATTATTCAAGGTGTCAGTTTTTGACGATTACATTATACGATGACGCAATTCATCAGTAGAATAATATGTTGGTAAACATTTATATACAATTGTAGATATTATATTTAAATATATTACAACGTACATATTTGTAGTCATTGTAAGATATCAAACTTATATACATAACCAAAAGCTTTGGGATATTTGAATAGACTGTTGAAACGTTATCGTAGTAGGACAGTCTCCGACCACAGACGCTAAGTATTGGCTTTTGCACGACAATTTTGGGGCACCTGGTTTAGGGTTGTAATTCCGAACATCGGGCCCGAGACGTTATAACGAGCAATCGATTGTGCACGTACCTTATTGTCGTTGGTCTCTGAACAACAATAATCCGGAGGCGGAAATTCGCTGGACAAACGCTCCATGATTACGGTGCTACGACAACGACGACGACGACGACTACGACACCACCACACTATTCGCGCGACTCTCCCGGCCCGTCATCGACGTACGCATCCGCCAGCAGGCCTCCTCTCCGCCAGGTCCGACTATTTCGCGGGAAGAAACCAACAGTATAAATAAAACGCCAGAGCCAGAAGTTGGCATTGTTCCCGAAAAATAACAACGGCGCTCGCGACACATCGCTATCGTCATAGTCCGTAACTATTGTTCCTGAGCTGCGGCGTTGCTGTCGTTATCACATAGTTCCACTTACCTGATAACGCGATTACCATGTAAACAATACCGCGCGACGTCGGTATTATACCGAGGATCGGTTCCGAATAAATCACGAGGAGTTTTATCGCGCCGAAACAAGTGAATCCGTTCCGTTCCGATGGCGCGTTGCGGCAGGACTTACGTGTTAGGCGCCAATACGTAAAACATTCGCGTCGTAAAAACGTAAATACTATTCGCCAAATACAATCGTTTTTACGCCTTCCGTCCGGTATTGTCCCACTTCTCCGTTTATTCCCCCTCACCCCCTCGACAATCATTGATCTTGATTCCTGTTTCCCGCCCATCGATCATCTCGTTTTCCCGTCACCGGTCACGTCATCAACCGTCGGCCTATTCCCTTACACTCTTCCGTTTAAACGATTTTCTCACCCCCTTATCCGTTGCCGCGTCACCGTCGGTGTCAGTTTCCCCGGTCTTCTTTACCACTGTCCTCCGGCTCTTTTCTGTCTGACCACCTAACCGACAACGGCTGGTCGTCAATTCTCCGTTCATTTTCCTATCCCCAAATCTTCCGCCATTAATCGGTCTCCCTTTCCCGAAGCTTTCCGAAATTAGAATTTACTCGGTCTTCTTTCGAAATCGTTTGCGTCGTTTTGGTACTTTGTGTTTAAAGCTAGACTCGTAGTTTCTCCATATCTATTTACTAACCGAACTCGGTATATGTTACGACACCATCCGATCGAAGAAAGCGTTTTAATTCCGTTTATTGTAGCGCTTTTGAGTACACGATATTTTCTGTTTGCTCGTCTGGAAACGGAAGGATCTTAGACACGTAAGCGCAGAACAGCAATCCATACGTAATAATCGTGGATTTTGAACCAAGCCCGTTTTTATAATTAGGCGTCGAACGTACCGAGGTTGAAATCGGCGTACGGTGTTCGGTGTGAATCGAACGATTTCCCATCATGCTTCCCGTTGCTCATCTATTTTTGGCGTTCGCGACGCCTCGTTCTTTCACGCTTAAACTGTGGCTCGGTCCCAGTCCGTTTGTCGTCTAAGTGGCGTTTTGATTTGACGGCGAAATTTTTGAAAATTTGAAAATTTGACCGCAAAATTTCACATTCCGTGACGCCACCGGTAATCGAACCAACCGAAATACCACCGTTTGTGTTCGATTAGTGCCATTATTTTTCGCGAATGTTTCCGAAAAATTACGATTTGACGGCCAAGCGCACCGGTATTCGTGACAATGTACTGTAGCGATAATTTCGTATACAAATAATACGCGCGCATATTCTGTGGCGAGGTACACGCGTTGTTAACACTGAGTAAAATAGATACCCCGTCAAAACACTCGCCCCTATGTACCCGAAATTTCACGGAAATCGGTATTGGAATGCGAAAGGAATGAACGATCCTTCGCTCGTATATTAATTGCCGAACCGTTACCATTTTCCAACCGAAAGCCAATAAAAGAATTTTGAAGTTAACGCCGTGAATAATACGTCCGATATAAATAACATACTGGAAATTTGACCGTTTCAATTTTTTCGATGGGCCGTCATCCAGTGTGCTGTTTGTTACGGAATTATACACATTTCGCGACTCTGAGCAAAATATAATTTTTGTCCTTTAACCGTCACAAATTACGTTATTTTTCGGAAAAAAAGCTTTGTATTTTGCGTTAACGTTAGAGCGTTTGCTAAACAAAAATACTAATAGGTATTATACAAAAAACGAACAAAATTGCAGATATTGCAATTTTGTTCGTTTTGTCGTTTTTATTAATTCGAGATAAATACAACACGATTCGTATGCTCATTTTTTTTCGACGATCGTCATTTTACGTTGAAGTGTTTATATACAGATGTATAAACAAAATTTAATAAAATTGTAAAAAAAAAACTCGAACGAAAGGGTCTTAAAAGAAACATAAAAGAACGCGTAATAAGTGTCCACCTGACGCCATTATTCTTGATTTCATAAAGAAAAAAAACATTAACATGTATTTTATGGACGCTGCGCCAATACGTAGTACATAATTTATTAACGACTTCTAAAAAAAGTAATTATCTTCACGACACAAGACGTGAGTGACGCGGAACAAAAACAGAAAAAAAACAATAAACTGGCAGCGAACGTTGAATAGACTAAAACAAAAATGACAATTTAATTGACAATGGTTTGTAATGATTAACTATAAAATTATATAAGCTTATCGGCTTATTTATACCGTTTGAGTTACATAATTTAAATAACACACACGTATATTCCTATTTAAAAATGTAAATTTACGATAGACGAGTAGTAAATAATTTTTTTGGTTACGTTTTATATACGGACGTATTTCGTATAGACAATAACCGTGACCAATTATGTTACTTAACGTCTTAATTGTCATTTGTTGTACGTTACGAAAAATAATTCCGATTTTCGAACGAAATATTCCGGTCACGGGGTTGTCTTTCAATTGTATTTACGTTGTACGACCTCTGTTTACGAATAGACGCGGACATTTTGCTTTATCGCGTCGTTATTACGAATATTGATACGACGGTATCGGAATATAATATATTCGGGAAAAATGCCGGAGATAAAATTAAACGTTTCCCCCTCGTATCCCGCGAAAAGTAGAACGAATAAGAGAACGTTTTCCGAATTCGTTCTATTCGATACGGCGGGGGCGAGAGGATAAACATATCACTGATTATAAATACGCCTACGCGTAAATATCGATAAATTTGTTTAAGCTCGGTAAAAAAAAAAAATCGTCTATAGTTCGGATCGAAACGTTCGTACGATTCGTAATTATTTAAATATCCTTATTGGACGCGATTGTTTTTTTATTATTTACGTTTCGGCTATAACAATTCGGGGAGGGGAAGTATACGTTTTTATATTGTAAACACGACACGCGAGCGCGATTCATAAACCGGCGAGCGGCGGAATTCATTTGCGAACACGCAATCAACATTGGTTACGTAGGACTGGCTGGGAATATTTTACAATTCGAATTCGTCGATCGCGTTACGTATGGGCCGTGAAAAACGCGTGCGAACGCCGAAAAAAGAAAACGATTTTCCGCTATTTATTTGCCTACATGTTATTTGGCTACACTGGGACACCCTATCGTTATCATTATTGGAAACGAACGAACCGAAATCGGAAACGTCCACGGAATTTTACGCTTTCCAAAAGCTCAGTGTACAAGCACCTCCCGGGTCGGCAGCAGTCGGAGTGAAGGGTTTACGGTCGTTTGTGACGGATAATCGTCGCGCGAACGTCGTAATTATACTTAATTCGAGTCGCCGCCTTCGTCCGAAAATGAACGGCGACAAATTGTCCGACATGTTGGAAGTGTACGTATGCACCAAACTGTCGGACCCGGAAATCAACACGAGACGTTACAGAAGAGGCATGACGATCAGCGATCTAAAGAATAAACTGGAAATGATTACTGGCCGGTCAGCTAGTACGATGATGTTGTCAGCTTACGATAAGAACAAGCTGGTAGCGAAACTTGACGACGACGATTTGCAGTTGGGTTCATATCCGGTGGAGAACGGCATGTTTGTGTTGGTCGACGATCCAGCATTTGAGACGTTCGACCAGGACGCGGTCGACAGTTACAAGTTAACCGAGGAGGAGTATGACGCCAAACAAGTGCGGCGAATGGCGATTACTACGGTTTACGCACGACGTCGTTAATTGGTGTTTTTTTGCTGTAGGTAACGTTGAAGAGTTTTTTGAAGAACAACAAGCTCGGCAAATATAATCCGGATTACATTAAACAACAGGAACAAGAGAATTTGGAAAAAGGGCAGCAAGAGAATATCGAAAAAGAGCTGATCGATAAAATGGAGATTGGACAAAGATGTCGTATTTGTCTACCGAACAAACCTATTCAACACGGCACGGTCATGTACAAAGGGCGGTTGGATGGGAAAAATGGTTATTGGGTTGGAGTGAAATACGACGAGCCGTATGGCAAACATGACGGCTGTTTGAATGGGAAACGATATTTCGAAACGCTCCCTAAATATGGATCTTTTGTTACACCTTCAGCGATTGAAATAGGCGATTTCCCTGTCATTGATGACGAACTCTGAACACAACATTCCTTCCTTTTAAAACATTCGCATTATCGTCTTTATTGTTTCCTAACATGAATGTAACTAGCGTTTATAATTATTTCTGTAAATAAACTACGTGTTTTAATATATATAAAGATTAAAATTTAACAATACTTGCCGAAATTGTTTTGGTCAAGTTTAATATCGATCATTTATATTATAGTTTTTTATATTTTTTTAGAAATATGTATACGTAATAAATATATAACACCGATACTTATTGTTAGGATACAAATTAATATATTTCATTCGTTTATCGTAGAATACATAAAATAGTATTAAATGCGTAGACAACCGCAAAATAATACGATAATAAATTAAATAATGTATCCGTCCAGCGTGTTTATTGATATATGTTTTTACGGGTAACTTACTACTTTGTTCACATATTCTAATACATAACTATTCAGCTACGTAAAATAACAATATAATTCGATATAGTTGTTAGATTGAGAATAATATACGTTTAAATGTTTAAAACAATTCGTTTTTCCGTGGTTTTCTCACGTACCTGTACACGACAATTATTGTCTGGTTGTTAACGAAAATTGCAATTAACGTCCACCTAGGGCGATTGGAATTTTTAAAACGATTTCTCGACCCAATTGGTGTGTAACAATGAATAAGGCGGACGAATCGTTGATTATTTGGGTACTTGGCGAGTGGCCGCCGCGTAATTGTCGTCCGTAAAAATTGTCGAATAGCGTGTTTCGTTCGTTTCGAAATAACGACGTTTGCAGTCAACGACGATTATGCGGACGGTGTGTGTCCCCGCGGAATGACTTCGGAACGCGAATATGACGTCCGGTTTTTCGCGCGAAAAATCCGTTTAATCGTCGCGGAGGAGGTTGGCGACGAATTAACGTTACCGAATTTCAAAACGTCGAAATTACCGCGTATACCGTTTGGAGGCGTGTCGGGTTGGTAATAGTGATTGTGATAAAACGCGAAAATAAGGGGTACGCTATCGTCGTCGGACTTGCGGCCGCGCCGGGACGGACAGAATAATTGCGGAACGGTGGTCGTTTCGTGTAAAACGGTAATGTCGCCGCGCGTCCTTTTCGTGTAACCGCTAATAATGAGTTCTAACGTTTTGGAACGTTGTCGGGCTGTCGTCCGGACTCTGGCCCGGTCCAATTACACGAGCGCAATAAGCCTGAAGAACCTGTATCCGAAGAGTTCGTTGCGAATAACCACACCGACTCCTGACCAGGTACGACGGGCGCCGCGACAGCGTTTCGTCAACGCGGTATCGGTTGTTCATTGATTTCCTCCCGTTAGGTACGCGTGGACGAGAAAACGTTTACGGGTTATGTACCGATCGAAGAGCTGGAAATCACATACAGCACGTCCAGCGGTCCGGGCGGGCAGAACGTCAACAGAGTACACACGAAAGTGGACTTGAGATTCAAATTGGAATCGGCGAAATGGCTGCCCGATGAAGTCAGACGGAAACTGATCGATATGGTGAGTCGGGTGGATACGACCACTTGTAATAGTGTCTCTCATCCAACATGCGCGCGATGAGATAACGCGAATTGTTCGTTCGTTCGTAGAACCTAAATAAGCTGACCAAAGAGGGATATCTGGTGATCCGTTCAGATAAAACGCGGTCTCAACAATTGAATCTGGCCGACGCCATGGAGCGTTTGCGTTCTATTATCTGGAAAGCTGTAGAACCTGAACCGAAACAGTCTGAGGAAACTATCGAAAAGATAAGGCGCAGGTAAAATCTACAAAGTTTCATAATTTTTCTATTAACCGTGTCTAAGCGCGTTTTACTACAGGATGGAAAATGCGAATCGCACCAGGTTGGCGGACAAGAAGATGAAGTCCTTGACTAAAAGTAATCGTCAAGCTCCGACAATCGAATGAACATATGCGATATCAATCGGTTAATCCAGTTAATTTCGTAATATTTGTTTAATGTTTTCGACAAAAAATGATTAGAATAAATGGTTTTGTTTGTATATAAGTTTGCCATTTGAGTTGCTTTTGCGACGTTATTGTCCAGATAAAAGATTTATAAATTTATTTCGTCAAAAAAACAAAAGGAAAATCTTGTTTCATTCATTTTTCACATAACAACAATCTTATTTCAATGTCGTTCAATATTTATACATATTAACGCGCGTAATTTATATCTTTGGTATTCCATCCATTTAGAAAGGTTCACACAGTTATTCCTCTTCTTCGTTTCAACTAATCGTTTATCATGTCATTTCGACCTTTAAATGGCTCCTGTGTCTAACTGTCCTTTGAAAGAATTGTGTAGTTCCATTTGTGCTCTGATCCTCCATGTACTCAACTAGAATGACGCGCAAATTCTACATGTTTATTGTTTGTTTGATCATTTTTGGTTGACACCTTTTGTTCGTTTTGATCCAACTATTGTCTCCAAATGTACGACGTCTAATATTGTGCGCCTATTTATGGTCATTAAATTAATATTCTTTGACGCAAACAGTCTGACCTTATTGCTAAAAGTATTTTTTGAAACAGTATTTCCAATTGAAAAAACGCGTGACGAGTCATCCGTAATATCGTTTAGCGGTGTTTACGTGAAATGTGCACGTAGTAAAACCAATTTGGGACGAACAATGCGGACGCGTCGTAAATAAAAATTCCAAACTGATAGTATCAGTTAGTGATAAAACTCGAAATGACAATATATAACAAGGAAACGAGCCAAACAACGCATTTGGTTTGTTATCAAAAAGTTAAAGTTACGACGATTTACGTTTAATTGCTTATCAGTGTATAATGTGTCATGCACACATCTTTTTGTATTAACATCGTTTAAAAGTTGTATTGTGTGAAAAAAGGATTTTTAAATAAAAACTATCGTTCGGCTTCAGTCAACAAATACATTTTCAAATTTATTTCAGCTAATGCTAAAAATAATTATACAGAATCGGCTAAAATACGGGATTGTTACAATTTACATTTAAACGTATAACCGTTAGAGCATTTTTGTTTTTAAACAATCGGCTAAATATTTTTTTAAACAAAAAGAAAAATATAGCTAAATTTGGAAAATATTTCGCCTAACTAAATAAAAAATAAATGTTAATGTACAAAATATGATTGAATACTAAACTCAGTCTCGTCAAAAAATATATATATTTCATATATATATATTATATATCGAACCGTAGGGCTCCATCGCTTAATAAACAACATTCATAACTATAGTAAGACATTTTTTTTTCTCTTACACAGGACAACAATTTTTCCAGTTTTATGTATGAAACGTTTTAACATAGTATTACTTATTCTGCGACTATTTCACCCAAAAAGGCGCCTAACGTAATAAAGTAATAAATAAATAAAAATATATGTACACAATATAGGTACAAATTGCACATTCTAAAATTGGTTATTCGAAAATAAACAATATGGAAGAATGTTAACGTAAAAAAAAAAAAAAAACTAAAATACTTCGTTATGAAACTAAAAGGAAAATTGTTTACAACTAACAAATACTTATCCGGTGATTCTTTCCTCTTCAATAATATTACATAAGGGGAGTAGTGTATTGATCGAAAAGCAGTTGGTTGATCTTTAAAGTGAAAAGAAAACCGAACAAATACTAATAATAAATAAAATTTGGTAGAATAGGTAAATGGTAAAAGAAACTTAATTACCGCAACGTAAATAATTAAAACTTAACTAAAAACAGAAACACACTGATAATTTTTACAACTGGTGGCATTGATAACTCGATTTATATTCCCTATGATCAAATAACAAAACTAAACAAAATGACTTTAATTATTTAATGATTGTAATCGTAAATGCAAGGTTATATAATAATTAACGACAATTTTGTGCGATTTTATGAATAATGATTGATTTGTTTAAATTTAAATTGAAATTAAACGTTTGGGCTTTTGAATATGAAAATTTATGAGGTTGGGTTTAACGGAATGTTTCTACAAAGAGAAATTACATTTTATAGTCCAAATCTATTGCCTAAATGTGTACGTACTAGTGTAAAAGCGATCTGAATTGAAACAATCATCTTGACACAGTCTCAAAAGGACTTGCACAAACAAAAATATATAAATTAAATTACGTAGCACCTTTAAGAGTCTAAAATACGCTACTTGCGTATTAGTCACGAGAAGCATATGACTATTAAACGATTAATATATGTATATATATATATAACATTTTAATGGATATTGTTTAACGTAATAGTAATGAATACTTTTACTATTGTTCATAAAGGTATCGCAGAAAAAATGTGCTTTTTTTTAAAATTAAATCTGTAAACAATGAATTTTTAAGAATTCAGTAAATGTGGGGCAAATTATTAACCGAGATCTTATTTAATGAAAAAAAAACCTGACAATATGTTGTGTATACAGTAGTTAAATGAATAAGATATATATAAACATAAATATACGGCGAATAAATTTGACAAATTACTATCAAGTTATAAAATAATTTGTTAAAAATATAATTATGTACTAACATTGCACCATTGTACATCATTTATGTTGAACGACGAATAAATATATAAATATATTTGTTGTTTAAAGTAAACCTCCTTTTCGAGCGAAAAACATTGAACTGATAAGCATTCCCTGTGATGAAGGTTGAGGATCATCTGTTGGAGGACCAACAGTACCCAAGTCCATACGGAATCTGGAACCTTCACTACCAATATCGCTATCCAATTGTTTGAGTCGTCGTTGTAAAGCACCATTTTCAGGTTTAGGCGGCACACATGCACCAATATCAAACACGGGGCGATTAGAAGAATCTGGCGGGAAAGTCGGCACATAGTGTTTCATTGTCTCCATAAGTCGTATGCCGGCTAATGTCTATAACAAAATTATAATGGAATGTCAACGAATCTTTTTTGAAAACAAAACTAATTACAAAACCACAATTTTCCTACTCTTACCTTTTTGTCTGGCCTGACGAGTGATTTGGATTTGTTGTGAGTCTTGTGTTCGCTCGCTCTTTCTGTGCCTGTTAAAGTCTTTCTTAACAACTTGGCACCACTGTGCATCAGATATCCTACAAAAATAATTGAAAATTACAAATAACGAAAATACATTTTGTAACTGTACATTAATGAAACTCACCAGGTAATCCAAACGGATGAGAATAAGGAGAGTCCGATGGCGAAGGTGAACGAGAACGTTCAGGGGTTCCACTGGGTGATCCATATGGACTGTTACATGGTGTAGCTGTTGTGGAAAATGCAGGTGTTGCTAAAGCAGATGGTGTAATAGCTCTAATTCCTCTTTCGTTTAACATTGCAGCTAAGCCACAATTGGTGGAAAATGTAGTGGTGGAATTTCTTCTAGATAACATGGGCGTCGTCTCTCTAGTAGGTACTCGACTATTAACACGGCTATTTACTGTCGTTGACATGGCACTGCCTCGAACACTAAAAAACCATAATACACAAAATATTTTGTAAAAATTAAATTCACCCGTCTCTATACGACGAAAGGGTAAAAGTAATAACACATTACCTAGTGGTCACACTTGTACCATCATCTGGATGCATGACTGTGGAATTAGTAATCGTATAAATGTGCGTGGACATTTGGAACATTTTTCCAGGATGTGCCACTCTAGGTTCATCTTCTTCAATTTCGTCGAGTCTAAACGTCTGAGGCAGCCCTGCTATGGGTGCAGTAGGATCGCATTTTTTGATCACACCTTGAGGTTGTTCTTCTAATATAGAGCTAAGAGATGGCACAGATTGAGCATTCCACTGCTGTAGTGTAAATGAACCTTGCATAGGCTTGACCAACTGAACAACGAATAACAAAAAATTATTACACACAAAATTGTCGTATTAGTCAAGTCGAAGTAATCGTTTCTCAAAATTACCTGTAGTTTGTTTGGCGTTTTCCATGTAGGTAAACTTATGCTACCAGTAGACATAATCGAATCAGGTGTTCTTGTGTCAGCAGAATCATAGGGATCACCAAACATGAAACCAGATCCTAATGCTGCGCGTCGAGCTTTAATTGACGCTGGGGTAAGACGTTTTAAAGCATTGGCTAAATCTTCTGATCCAGGGGCACCAGGTATACCAGGATGTTCGCTATAAGTTCGTTAAAAATTAAAAACGAATTATTATTTGAACAATTATTAACAATTGAATTATAATTTTACATTATAAACGAATCTGTGTCTGAGAAATCATCGCAATCACTTTGTGTAGGAGATTCTTCAGTAAGATCATTGTAAGCTGTTTGCCTGGACAAGTTTCTGGTGCTTGTTTCCATAGAAGAAGTTAACTTCATCATTCCAATAGACTTCTTATAACTACTACTCGCACCAGACCTAAATTAAATGATTATTATTAACACAGTTCCAGCGAACTTGTACCACATTTACTTACATCCGTCCAGTACAAATTCCAGAATCCAAACTAAGTTCTGAAAATAATGAACTCTCCAAGGAACTATGACCGTGGCTATGTAGCCCGTTTGAATTTAAGTATGGTGGAAGTGACGTAAATAATGGGCCAGCTCGAGCAAGCGGTATATGTTTGTCCCGATACCCTTTAAGTTCAGTCTGACATTCATGAAGCATAGTAAGTGCTTCTTCATACTGTTTCTTTACTTCAACTATTTCAGACGCCAGCTCATTTTGTGTGTCTTTTGCTAACATCAACATCGCCATGAGTTCTTCATTTTCATCATTTTTCTAAACAATCAA
This sequence comes from Geopemphigus sp. TES_GeoC_2020, assembly GCA_025469175.1. Lineage (NCBI taxonomy): Eukaryota > Metazoa > Arthropoda > Insecta > Hemiptera > Aphididae > Geopemphigus > Geopemphigus sp. TES_GeoC_2020. The sequence continues at coordinate 62,642 of JAIPRN010000352.1, read as the reverse complement.
TTTAAATTTAAATCGTTGACAAATTAATCGATCATTAATATGAATATACAATTACGTACAATTTTTAATGAAGCCTCGATGCTGGCCAATTTTGATCGTAGGAACTCGCAATTGTTGTGCAATGTAATATTTTCATTTCTATGCTTATCAGCTTGTTCCATGATTGCTGACAAATCAGACTTTGTGACACTAAGTTGAGAAGCAAAATCTGACATAAGTTGTGCTTCCTTAGCCTCTACCTCATCGGTGGCCATTGCAAGTCTGTTGGCCTCGCCACGTAAACAGCGGTTTTCATCTTCAAGATTTTTGAGCTGTGTTTGCAAATAACTGACATTGACTCCGTAAAATTTGTCATTTTCGGCATCATCGTTGTCTATAACAGCAACAATAATATCAATGATAAAAGTTAAAAAAAAAATTACAATTCAGCAGACACTCACTCGTTTCATAGCCAGTTTCGTCTGCATCATTACTGAGTATTTTGATGAGGTCGTTTTTCTTTTGTAGTTCGTAAGAAACCTGTGTGTAACGCTCATTGACGGTTTTCAATTCCGTTTCGAGCAATCCTACCCTTGCCTCAAGTGTCTGGTTACCAGTCAATAATTCTTTGCCAATACGAGCAGTCAATTCTAAATCTTTTTCTTTCTATTAAAAACAGGCAAAAAATATGTATGTAAATATTTAAATGTGCGATAACTGGGATAATATAACCATCAGTAATATTAAAACTATTTGAAAATAATACGATAAAAAAAAAAAATTAATTAAATAACAGAGATTGTAGTGTATAGTTGACATTTTTTTGGTTCAAACTAATTTGTTTATGATTAAAGTACAGATGTTGAAGGTATTTGCTTTTTCTTCTAATTATATAACATAACACTAATTCAGTTATTTTAATTCTAAATTCTAATAATTCATAAAAAAATGTAGAATAATTATATGAAATTTTATTTTGCTATTATTAAATGGCTAGGATTTGATAAAATTTTAAATTTTTTTTCTTTTAACAATTTTGTATGGAGAATGTAATATTACTTATGATAAATGAATTAATATTTTTTGACTAAAACAATATTTGTATAAAACATTCTGTGCCATAAAAATTATATGGTTAACGTTATTCTCTAAATTTTGAATAGGTCTTTTACGACGATTACATTATTTATAGTTACTTTATCAATTTATTATAAATATATTTCTTTAATGAAGCTCCAACATCCTTATACGATTTGTATTTAATCAAACGAATGTGTATATATATAAAGTTAAGTTGTGACGCACTTACTTCAGCTAATAGTTGGGTTACTGCTTCGATATCATTGTAGGTTTTTGTCATTTGGCTTACGCGATTGCTGCATAGAACTGGAACACATAATTATTACGAATTATGAGCGAATATTGTATTGTACGAGTTAAAAGAGAACATAGAGAAACGTAATGGTAAAATAATAATAAATATAAGAAGACAGATAAGGGCTTTTGCGACTCGAATTGATAATAAAAAAGGTAGCGCCCGAAGTGCACAGTCGTTTATTGATCCGCACGCGTTTTCGTCGTTTCTGTTTATGAACATCGCCGTTGCGCCGCACTGAGTCTGTTATTGAGAAGTATTTGAATAACTTGTATTCAAAATTTATCAAATTCTAACAGAGATTTTCATTGGTGTATATTGTAAAGCTTTCCACTAGATCACGATTGTTCGCGATTACTATAATTATTTTTAATATATATACATAACATGTAACATAATATTTGGCGCATTGAAACGACTAATTCAAATTGTATTTTAGAACTATTGCAATTTCGCTATTGTGAACACAATTTTTAATATTTGATAGTTAATATAATTATATTTAGTTTGTGTCAAAATGTAATAGCATCAAAAGAATAACGTTACGAAACAAAACAATTTCGCTTCAAAACAATAGAATATAAATTTACGAAGTTTACGAAGTTAATTGACTATAATCACATTTTTAAACTTTTTATTCACGCACGTATTACACGTATAGAAATAATGACAATTTCATAAACCTCTTAAATTGTCAAGTTTACAATTCATAAATTAACGTTGACGTATTAGTACGTCCTTCAAGGTAATATACAACGTAATAGCATAATGTATACGACAAATACATAAATATCTTTTTTCTGTATACGAAACCTTACGTTCAAACATCACACGTACCATGTTATATATAGTAAATACTATTAATATTATATTAGTACTATAGGTACTACTATAAGTAGTAAGTACTATTCGGATGATTAACAATTTCAAACTATCAACCCGTTTTTGAAATAAACAAACTGTAACAGTGTGGTCGGCGTAGAAATTAAACTAAATCATAACTATCGTGTTACGAATTACTTGCAGTATATATATGTGATTCGAATAATTGTATTTTTATATGGAATTGAAAAAGGTAATAAAATAACAATTATATTACAATAAAAATAGATTAAACGTAAATTTAAAAAAAACTACGTAATAATTTAATAAACGATGTCAGATCACTTCACACAACATTTAACGATAAAAGGCTAAATTCAAAACGATACCGTCATCATATCGAATACGTATAATGGTATCATCATATAGGACGATATGTCGGGTAAAATTCGAACAATAGGTAATCCAACTATCCAAGGCTGTAAACACACTATATATATATATACACACGTTATGTTGTATAATAAACGCATACGAGTTACGAATATTTCCTCGTTTGAAATTTATTGTATTCGGATACATACGTATTATGTACGAGAGTAATTATACGTAATTACGTAATTATAGAAAGGGGGAAGGAAACAGTGGTGCTACTTGAGGGCAAAAATAAATATTATATTCCTATAGGGCTTTAAGCGTTATTACTTTTACAAACAATAAATCAAGATAAAAGTGAAATAAATATAGAACAATCAATATATAATGCATATACAAAATGCAATAGACCTTTTGTAGCAGAAACATAAGTTAAAGCTATTCGTCTCGAGACCTAATTAAATCGATTATAAATGTGTTTTGGATTTTACAACTATCATAGAACATTGTCACGTCATACAAGCGACAACTACATTCATACATTACAAAAAATAACCGAAGTATTATTTAGAAATAACTATACTTATACAAACGATTTTTAAGTGCGTGTTAAATTTACATCGCGTGGTTGGGAAAACTATTCGTGTGCTTGGAAATTTTATCGATCATCTCGTAACTTACACCGCATTTTAGTTGAAAATATTTTTTTTTTAATAGTTATTATTATAACACACGTAATAGGTATTACTACAGCGTGTTCATTTAGAAAACCTGAATACTTTCTAATCAATTTTTCTGACGGGCAACAAAAACGAACAGTGTACACTCGTGTATTTTTCACCTACTCTTGTGTTAATGTATATACGAGAAAACGAAATCGGGATAGGAAGTAATGAGGCGAAAGTAAGCTCTTCGTCAATCAATGCTGAAATTTCATTAATATTTATATCACGTATGGAGTAAAAGAATATTTGAAGAAACTTACCATAATTAAAACCATAAAACGCTGAAAAATTTGGAATTTCGATGCTATATAAACATCTATATGCTAATACATTTCATCCGTATCTTTCTAAACAAAGCATATAACATAGGTAGGCTAAATGTGTGTGTGTGTGTGTGTGTGTATATATATTTACAAAATGAAATGTTTAACTGGAATAATATAGTTTTATACAGTATATGATAGGTACATACACATTCATTATACCTTTATAGTGCATTATTTAGAATTATACAAAACAAAAAATTTTTTATTGTAAATTTAAAACACATAAAACCTAATTTATACAAAACAGAATTATAAAATTACGAAAAGTCGAAAAAGACTATAGTCGAATTAGACTATACGCTTAAATAGAGCCGGATTTTTTCATCCATAATTATTATTATTATTTATTATTATTTATTATTTATTATAATTATTATTCAACGCAGCATTCGACACACAGTCATCCCATCCCAACCCTATAATTCTAAAATATATGACGATTAAAAAATAACGATAATCTATTATATGGAGGGCAACAACAGCACCTTTAAGAATAGTCTGTTCGTTTATATCTTCCTCCAGGATATACATTTTTACTTAACAGTGTTCGATTATATTAATCTATATGGAAATAAAAGGAGCATTTAAGGATAAATATCAAAGTGCAGAAATTAATGTGTACATACCAGGTACAACGCGACTGCGTAAGAAAATTGTTAACTATTTTTAGACGAAATTATTATACTTCTTTCAATGTAAACACAATAATAAAAAAAAATCGTCTAGGTAACAACACAAATTATATTTAGTTTATTTTTAATATGAATTATTTTCTCGTCTTTAAGTATTATTATTATAGGTACATGCGGGTAAATTGTTTTGTGTACTTATACACGTCGTAACTGAATGATTTATTATTTTATGCATCGACGACTAGTAATATGATTACGTGAAATATAATAGAATCATTATACTTTTGTTATATACCTAAAAGCAGTAACTTAAAATCATAAATCGAAAACACATTTTACGTGTAAAGGTAGGTTCTTGCATTCCGAAGTACTGCCTTCAAGCTTTCCGGGCCAGTGAGTGTATTGCCGGTTCAAAAAAAAAAAAAAAAGGTAGGTTCTTGCATAGTATGAAGCAGTTCTCATGGTGTGCAGTATAACCGGTAACGTAAAAAATAAAACGGTACAATCGAGAAATTTACAATTGGCGTATTATAATAATATTCCGAAGAAGAATTGTTTCGTGTACGTCGGAATAACCGAATAACGGCGAACAGTTGTGGTTTTTAATCGACGACCTATGTTGTAATGCGGTACTACTAAAAGCGCATGTTCAATTATAAAACTGCGTTTTTATTGACGACTTTATATATAAAATATATGTTGATATATGTGAGCGGCTAAGAAACCCGAGTAGTTATATACATATCGTCGATTAACGCGATACACTAAGCATCGTCATAATGTATAATCTACAGACTTACGACGCGTAAAAAAAAGGTGAAACGTACCGACCCTACGAATAGGTCGATAACTCTCGGAATTTAGATTAGATAGGTTATTATTACCGCTACTATAATACGTACGTCGTACTAATAAACTGTTGCGGCGCGAATATATACGGCGAAACCGCTGGAGTACGACAAACGAAAAAATACTGCGTGGCCACAACAAGCGGTTTCGAGCATTTTTTCGTTGTTTTTTTATAAACGAAACGAGTTATTCTCGATTGATTCTAACGACGAAATACACGCGTGAATATTCCCCTCCCCACAGAAGAAAAAAACGCAATGATAGATCTTATATCATCATGACGCACGACAATAGGCGTGTACACGCATTATTATACGCTCTGTATACCGGTATCGTTCGGGGCGTAAAAAGTAAAAGCTTCGCGAGATGTCGAAAGAACGAATTCGTGCGTAAACGAACCGGGGAGGTATGTTAGAACGTCAGAATACCACGAATGATTGTGCACGAAGGCAAATGATAACGTAATACATTCCGTGCAAAATATATTATTAGTATTAATATTAACGTTAATCCAGCAAATTTATGAAAATAATAATCCTTTGGAGAATGGCTTCATTATAAACAAGAAAAAACAATATCACACAATGGAAACGCGTGACAAGACGACCGTCGATCGGGTGAAAGGCATTCACGTGTTGGGAGACCAATCTAGAACCCAGTCTCGTATTAAAGTATTATTATAATATAATCTATAACCAATAGGATATATAATTATTTATATATATGCATACAAAACATATGAAAACATTAACTTCCGGTAATTCCAAATACCAATATATAGTGAATTATTATCGGCCGATCAAGTATATAAATAACGAAGTACAGTGAAAATATAAACTGCTTGGCATTCATACCTATACCTGTATGTTCAGCACAGTTGACCGGTATTGGTCGCTATTTTTAGATAATATAAAAAAAAAGAAAACGCACCACTCTAAATCATAACCGAATCATACGTACGGGTTTTCCATTGGAGTGTAAACTACAATGATAGACTGAAATCGAAAACAATATCAGAAAAACGTGGGGAAAATGTATTATTTTTCAATATCGTACAAAATTTAGGAAATGTTGTATACGCGTGAATATTGCTGAATTTGAATAGTTTTGTTTTTCTCTTGTACATCGTTGGCCTAACTAAACAATAGCATAATATGTTACATAGACGAATAACTATAATTTTAAGGTAAAAAATGAAATCGTATACGTTTTTCAGATAAAATTATTTCTTATTAAAAAAATAATAGGAATAGCTGTGTTCAACAACGTGTATAATAATTTAATTATAATCACAGAATGTGGAAATCATACGAGTAACGGATGTATGATCAGTAACAATTAAGGTGCCTCACACTATGATTGAAGGTTCAAAAATAAAATTAGTCGAAAATGAGAAATGACGCTTAAATTATGTCAGTGGATGATGTACAGAGAATATATAACTTACGAAGAAAGTTTAAGCTAGACAAAATTAAAAAAAAATGGAAATATACAACGTATCAACTATTAAAAAAGAAAAAACTAATTTTCATCATAAAAAATACAATTGACCTACATTGTTATTAAATTTATATAATCGGTACACAATTGTACTGAACTAAAATACAAAATCTCGGTTAAATTTTTAAAACCATAGCCACCCATCATTCGTAATCTAAAAATGTACTGTAATTTTAACATTGAATTAGAACTATGCCATGGTTAGAAATAATTTATTGCTATAATAATTGTAAATTATAATAAACATTAGTTTTAAAAAACGAAAGGTTCCCAATAAATTCTAATATTTCAAAATTCCTTTGAGTCACATAAAATTTATAATTTCATTTATAATTTTTTAACAAAACTAACTACATGGATAAATAGAATAATAATATATATATATTAAAAAATTATCTAATACGTTAGATTAGTTAGGCCAGTTTTATTTAATTTAAAAACCAGAAAAATAATAAAGCGCGTATATACCAACCCGGACGATTTATAAACTAGTCCCCGCATATGATATTTTATATTAAAAAATAATTTGAATCACGTTTATCCTAATATATATTGGTAAATGATAACATATTTTAAAAATTAAGTTATATTCCTATAATTTAAGCTATGAACATAATTAATAAGTAACAACGATGACGATAATATTGGTCACAATATTTTTTAATTTGCAAGTAAAAATCTCAAATTCTTATGTAAATAATTTAAATAAACGTATAATTTCACGTAGTAAAATCCCGTTTATTCTTATAACTATAAACCGAGGTCATGTTCGTTCACACACGAGAATTAGAGAATTCTATAGTATTTACATTTTTAATTTCATACAAAACATAAAAATTAAACTACTTTAAAGGAAATAACGATAAAATATTTATGCAGGTACCTAAATAGTTGCAATTAAAAAAACTTTTTATTATTAATAATCAGAACATTATATGTTTAATATAAACGTCAACAATTAATTCGATTAGTTACTATCTCAAGATTTTTAAATCGTTAGAACTTGAAACACATTTTATAATTATTGTAAGATAATTATAATTGGCATTCTTTTCTATATTATGAATTATTATATTTATAAATTACACGTTCTTTGTATTTTATAATACAATTTTATTAAGGAAATTCATTTTTATTTATATAATATATATCACGAATGTAAACAAATGGAAACATAATTTGTGCTCTTATTTTTTTACTCTCATAAAACTTATCATTTTACCATGCCCCAACTTTGAAATACTTTATACATTTTATGCAGAAAATTTTTTTAAAAATTATAATAAATATAAAACAAGTATATATGTATATATAGTTGACGTTTCTTTATAGACCAAAATATTATAACGAAAGTGCAATTTTAAAGAAAACACAATTACACGAAAAACTTCAATGGGTTGTGAACTAATATAAATGTATGTACAAATGTTTGAAATCGGACTTAACGTAAATAACGTTTATGTATATGATACGATATATCATTATTATTTTTAATCACAGATTAGTTTTTTAACGTTGTTAAACTAAAATCAGTTTATTTAGTTATGGAACTTAACTACGTCTACTTATATAGTTGTTCGTAATGGCCGATCAAACGAGTAAGACGACATACTCCGAAACATGTTTCAATTTGTTTAAAAACCTTAAATTCGACCAATATATGAAAACTGGTTTTGACAACTGTGTGAGATGACAGTTGTCGGACAATATACGGTAACATACAAATTGGTTCCGTTTAATACAAAAATAACAAAAACAAACTGCAAGAGTACTTATATAAAGCCATCATAAATTAGAAAATCCTACAACAGAAAGTTACGCGAAAAGGTTCAACGTAACCGTTCATTGCTACGATTTATTCAATGCCCGCGGCGCACCGTAAACGCAATATTTTAAAATAGCATAGTTGACTAAACGCGCACATATACTTCCTTACGAAGCCAAACCCAGTGATATGCCATTATATATTACTATAATAGTAAGTCATTATCATCGTTATTGATTCGACTATTTTATAAGAATGTTTCAATGCGTAAAAATAACTACATTGTACGCGCAAAATAAAAACGAACACTAATTTTAATAGGTACGTCGTATTTGTAACAGAAATAAATTCAACCGAACACCATCGTATGATTATTATTTTCATTACTACTATTATTATTATTATCATTGAACATAAGTACATAACGCATGGATCGACGTCATTTCGAATTTTCGATGGTCTGGGTGTGGTGCGAGTTGACACACGAGACACAACTTTTAGTGATACATAGCAATCTCTCGTAGTAAGTCGTACCAATAATAATAAAATACGCTCTAACAACGTAAATGCATAATTGTTATTTCTTTAAAAGTATATATTTACGTAATGAAACGCACGCGACCATCGTTCGTTGTGGAATAATATGTATAATACGATACGAAAATAGTCGACGGCAGTATATAACACACAAATTAGGACGAGGTTTATGTGCAATATGAAGTGTTTTACCTTCGACGAGCAACTGTTCGTCGTCGTCGTTACGGTCAGAATGTCGCAGCAACGACGGCGGATCGCGACGGCCAAAGTGCAACCACCTGGCCAACGACCGGCCATCGTCATCGCTGCCGCTGCAAAACTCGTCGTCGTATTCCAGACATTCGACGGAGTCGCGTTCAATTTGGCCCTCCACGATAGACCGGTTTTTCAAATGACCAACGGGACCCTGGCCGAAAGCGCCACTGCAGGACGACGGCGATTACAGGAAGATCACGATGGTACACCATTACACGCCACCGATGTATACCCACCACCACAACTGTGGTCGTCACCACTGATGAGTATTTTTATGCCTATAGAATATACGTTGAATTACGAAAAACGTAAACAACAAAAACCCGAACGACTGTGGACGAACGGGACGTCGATACTTTCTAAGAGCTGGGGAAGTCGAACTAAGGCGGAATATATAACGACGAAAGACGCCACCACCGTGCAATCCGGAAAATTCCATCGAAATACGTAATTTTTATAAAACAATTTCGATAAGATTAAATTTAATTAATACTAGAAATGTCGAAGCACTTCGAGAGCTTCGGTGAGGGCCGGCACAACGGATATGTTGTTTTGGCCACAGGGTGGTGCGCAAACGTTAAATCGATAAATTCAGAAACAAATATACTACAGAGACGTGAGTAATTTTCCCACTGAGGATGAGATTTTTAATACGAATCTAATTTCCTGGTAAAAACTAGTTCCAAACACGTCACCGCACACGCGCACAAGTAATGATAATAATAATAATAATAATAATAATAATATACGGTGAAATCCCAAGGAATTTAGTTAAAAACCGTGTCAAGTGCACTGAGGTCGATGCTTCTAATTGATGAACACCACGATCTCCGGACGAGAATTGAATTTTTTTTCATATTCCGTACGCGATTTTATATTTAATTTCTGTTTTTAAGCCTATACATAATGTATATTGTATAAATATAGTATATGGTTCGAATAGCTCGCGAGGTGATCGTTTACAAAAATTAGAAACCCTAATTAATTCGTCTACCACGTTCGTTACACATATGCAGCGTCAGAATAAAATACGTTTAATTGACTTTATGGATTACTGGGCATCATTACATATATGCGAGATTTTAAGTAATAGACATACATATGCCACGTTCGGTTACTATATATTAATACGTACTCATGAATTATAAGACGAAGAAATTACGATAAAAAACTCGAACGTTGAATGTAATAAGCATAAAAATTGACGTTCGAAACATCTCAATTATTGTGTCCTTGTATCACTATACAGTACGAAAAGTGCCCTTGAGAGAAAAACAGGAACATTTTTTTTTCAGAATCAATGTAAATTTACCACCATACAAGGTTTTATATGAAAATAACGCTCTTACATTATTACTCGGATAAAATGTGTGGTGATGAAATCATATCATTCTTGCATGATATATATATATATACACACAAGAAATCTGTCACCAATACTAAAAGAAAAAATAATCTATAATATGAAACTATTCTAACAACATCGGAAGCAAAAATCAAAAAAAGTTTTAATCGATATTCGGCACAAGGTTTCAATAACCAAACATGATCAGCAATTTTTAATAAAGCCCTTTATAACGACAGCTCAAGTATCAAGATTTATATAACAAATCGCAGAAAAAAATATCGTGATAGGCTTATTTAAAAAACTCATATTTGTTAATATTCTATAAACGTTTCAATTACCTTGTAATATTTAAAATAACAATAGATAGTTTATCACTTATCATTAAAACATCTACGAAACGAAAAAAATAACCGAAAATCAATGACAAAACACGTAAATGATTGATCTCAAAATATACAAGAAACTAATAAGTACATTATGCACAAATTATATTTATTACATTTTCCGCTACGTGTAACAATTGAAAAATTGTATTTACGAATAATTTATTTTTAACAGAAAACTATTATCATTCTTTTCCAATAACATTAGAAATACATTTTTCAAATCAATATTGTGTTATGTGTTATTAACACACAAATATAAAAATACCAATTACAGAATATGCTAAAATAGATATATAAAAACCCAAATTATGAATCGTGAAAAATAGATGATTTTCGACTTCTCAGCTCTTTGAAATATCGATGTTTCGCTATAACGAATTGACGTCCATCGATTGGATTAGTAAACAATAATCGATAACAACAAATACAAATGTATATTTAAAAATACACCTACGTATTTAGTGATATAGTTTGCGTTAACTGAAAAAACTCACACACAATTTACGAAGACGCACTGCCGCTGTTACGAAAAAATCGATAACGCGAAATAAACACTGACTTGACAATTTGTATGGTCCACCATCTGTCGTCAAAATGAAACTACAATCGTTTGGTGTACGAATAGGGCAATTTTTTTAAAAACATGCGTATTAGAAAAAAACCAATACGAAGATGTAAACAAATAAATAGATAAAAATGAAGGGCGCGCGCTCATGGACACATGAAACTGCGTCAAAACGAACGTTACGAATGGGTATGCAACACTAAACTACACTTCGTATCAGTAGTAGTTAAACATATAGCAAGATTCGCACCGACACCGTATCCGTCGAGTAGTGTGAACGTTACCACCCGTCGACGACGGCGCAACTCATCGAAGGGGGAAAACTGGAAAAGCGCTGTGGTTGTTGTGCGTCCGAACTATTTTCCAATATCAAAACGGGACGCTGCGATAATAAATCCGCTTCGTATTGTCAATTGCGTGTTAAACGTTCACGATTGGTGACAGTAGAAATGGAACTGAAAAAACTAAAATAGCGATTTGGCGAACAATCAAGCCAGTAATTTTCGAGTTAATAAATGAACGTCAATAGATATATATATACACGCACAAGAAATAGGAAAACGCCCGCAGAGACGTCTTTATTGTATGCTGTTGAATTTATCAATAAAAACGACACGACACGAACACAATATAATATTGAACAAGTTGATTTCGGCAAAAGTTCCAAGTATCAAAATTTTTTTTCGATTTGCTAAAAGATGAAATATTATACAATTGATAACTGATAGAATTGAAACTAATCGAAGGAGTTAATTTTTGTTAAACGACAGTTTTCAAACTATCCAATTAAACACGAACGTACTTTTAAATTTGATTAATAATTATATATCTGAGAAAAATCTACCACATTCAAAAAGTTACCAATAAATAATATAATTATTTTTAAAACTAAAGTTAGTTATTCCAAAAAACAATGACGATTTACGTATTAAGATTTCTTCTTTCATTGTCCTCCCACATTACCATATAACATGTACACAAATTAAAATAACGTATGTTAAAAACAATATTCGTTAATATGGAAATCTGAATGAATTATATATTTTTATATGTATATGATTAAGTAAAATAAATATTAAAAAATGCATACTTTTACAAATAATTCACTACTTGATTTCAAAGAATATGATACATTTCACACATAACCATTACGTTGATATTTTTTTCATAAATAGGTAATAAGGTCGATATCATTTAGTAAAAATTAATTTGTATAATAAATAATAATTAATGTCAGTTTAAATGGGGGTTATATACATTGAATTAGGTACATTACTTATCTGATAATCAATTAAAAACTGAATTATTGAAACCATTGACTGAATGTTTGAGAGTGTAACTAATTGAAAGCGATAATTAGTCAACCATATAACACTTTAAATATTAAATTAACCACAAAAAAAAATTATATTACAAATTTAAAAAAAATTGTTTACGTTTTAAAATTACTCTACCATGAATAATGGAATAAATCCATTTTAAATGGGAAACCGTTAATTATTTGTACGTTAAAATTTAATAGAATAATCATATAATTTATGATACAAAGATGGTTTGAATATGTATATAGATAAATGTCTTTAAAATTGCTGCTTGTATATATTTTATAGCCCTATAGAATTTATAAATGAACGACTAATTACAGCTAATAATTCTTAAAATACTGATACTTATTCTTATAAGTCATTCTTTAAAATTACAACGATTTATGAATGTAAATGTAATAAATTTAATATTTTAACGAATAGTTTTTATCAAACAAATATTATTTTTTAAATAAATATTCTAATGGTCAAAATGTAAAAATGACAATAAAAGTGTATTTAACACGGCTTTCAAACATTGTATTGTAATGTAGATTTTACCGATTGTTTTTAATTATCTATTTTTGGTTAATTATTAAGATAACAAAGTAATTATGGTTAACATCGAAACTTTTAAAATATAATTTAAATAAAGCATCGAAATATCAAATTATAAAAATAATTTTATAAAATATAATAATAAAACTGCAATATAAACCGTTTGGTCAAACAAAAGAAGGAATGCAAATCAAGGATGATATAACTGTAAATGTTTTTACAGTATACATTGCGTATAGTACTAGGATAATGTTATAAATTATGTTTAAGACGTGAATAAAGATAAGAACATTACGATTTACGAACAATCACATATTCACACAGTCATAACTCATAACGTGTTTAAAATTAGATCATGAGATTTGATCAAAAACAGACTAGGCCAAACAAAATATAAATGGAACATAGTTTCACGTGGCTTTTTTCAAATTGAAATACTAAATTATGGGCAAACGCGTGGATTCGGGCCACTTTAATTGTTGCTTAGAAAAACCCCGTTTTACGGTAGGTGTAATTTAATACCAAATAGACATAGAACACGAAATAAACGACTACTAATGAGATAAAAATTCTAGCAACACATTATTTTAGATACTTTGTTTATGTATATAAAGGAATACTGTCATATTAATACATAGAAATATAACATATATTTGTATACATTATAATTCATAAATGTTCCGAGAGAATCGATTGTACAAAGGTGAAGGTTAAACGTATTTTATTACAGAAAATTAGATTGTAAATACGGGCGATCGTAAACATGATACAATTTTAATTAGAATACCAAACAAGAAATTTAGGAAATCTTCAATTCATTTAAATAACAATTTAAGATACTATTTTTAGTATTATAGTCGTTAAAATTATTTTTATTTTCTATTAATTTCGAAATATCCTTAAAACAACTTTTTCTGTAATGAACGTCGTAAAATATTTCGCTACATAAGAAATGTTAAACTACAATATGTTTCAGCTTACGTTTTATACACAACTAGTCCTTGGATAGACGAAAAATAACGTAGAATAAATTTAAAATTGAATAAAAACATATTAATGCCTACAATTAACTCGTTTCAAATCTAAATTGACTATACCGTATCTCGAAGTACAATGGTATGTATAATGTAGAATATATTAAAATTATATTTAATTCAATCATAACGTCGTACCGACTACCAAAAAAGTCATTTTAAACTTTCGTGCACACACAATAATGATATTATTGACTCGATTAAAATATAATTTTTCAATTAACTAATTGCTGGCGGCTCGTCCATATTGTATAGTTTAGTATAATTTACTCAACAGTAAACACCACACGATTTTACAGAAACTAAAACTGTCAAAATATACACAATTGATATCTACCTCTATTCAGCTCGGGTAATATCATTCGAACTCTAGGAGGTTTGTCTGTAGAAAATCTGGGATCCACGGGTGTTTTGGCCAGCACGGTTGGCGACAATAAGTGGTACATACACTTCGGCGATTCGCCTTGCGTTTCCATCGTACTCGAATTGACCACCAGCGAATTATCGGGAATGTCAGCATATTGACAATACTCGGTCTTCTTCTCACTGACATTTCCGAAATCACTCGTACGACCGCTGTCACTTATTGTTAACTGTGTGGCGTCGACGTCTTCATAATCATCACGGATACTCATTTCATTATAAGTTACGGATATATATCACATTTCGTCACAACGATATTAAGCCTAAATTTAAGTCGAAATTGAAAAATTACACACACGGAACGACTGAATAAGAAAAGCGAATCAAATTGTTAGGTTGTGTATACACATTTGTGTGAATTTTATCTATGAAAAAAATACTATTTGATAATAGTCGATTGTAAATCTAAACTCTACATCGCTGAAAATGTTTATTTAACGTTTCAGATACGAATATAGCAATACAAATAGTTCTTTGGAAAAAAAACAAACAGGTTGAATCAAATGTATGTTGTTTAAACATAAGTGTGAATTTTCTACTTGTGCGTTAAAAAATTACAACATATGACTAACCAATTCTATTCCGATTGTGTTTCAATGTGTAATCATCTTTTTATGCAAGTATAAATGCATAGGGTCATCAGGATCAAATTGATGTTTATACTCGACGCGACGCATTTATAAACGAACTACTTTTTTTACAATTTTTTGTTAACGAAATTTATATTGTCTAAAAGTATAAATTTACTTGGATGAATGATCGGTTGAATAAAATTAACGAAATCCACGAAAAATAATTAATTATGGGACTCTGCCAATTCCTATGTTGTAAATATGACTTGTAAGTTTTACACAGCGTTGTATACTCGTTGTGCGATTACATTTTGCAAACGTAAATATAGTTTAAAAATAACAATAATAATAACGAATTAATACGTTGCGTACGGCGTATACATACGAAGTAATAAATAAACGTAAAATATAGGCACTGATTTCAAACGCGAACAAAAACTATTTTATCAAAGCACGTCAGTTATAGAAATTGAACGACACAAAACAGTTTTACAAGAATAAGCCGAAATTAATAAAAATTATGAGGGTAGACTGATTCAAGAATGTCGGCACTACAAATACGTAAGAAAAACACGTACCACAATACAACACCACATTAGGCGGTCAACTAAAGCGCGGAGCCGGAGAAAATCGTGGTAGCATACAGCCATAGTATATAGAGAATAAAGCCCAGCCCATAACGCAGCAGTGATGCTGCCGACACAATAAATATTGTAAGAACACGGTTTTTATCGATCATTAAAACCATAATTTTTATGGTGTTTTTAACAATATCAACCGTTAGTTATAAATTATAACCTATTCATGAAGTCTTAGTAATTAATAATAATAACAATAATAATACTAAATTTTGGTATAAAATTGTTGAATGAAGTTGGGAAGATATTAATTTATTATAGTAATTAAACAACAATGACTCACACATGAAAATAAATTATCATAACGCTGCGTTATTCCAATTATGTTTTATTGGCTAAACATGTGGTTAACATTCGACAAGTAAATGTCTAAAAATTCCTAGAAACTGGTTTTCTAATCACTTTCAATACATCTATTTTATAATTCGACGTTAATGCAATTATTTAATCAAAATTAGATTTTTATTATTTATGTATACTACTTATTTGTATATTGTATAGCCCATATAGATCGTCGACAAGTTTTATTTTCTTTATAACCACTTATTTACGTATATTACTAAGCGTACTGAGAGTTTACAATAATATTGATTAGATATATTTTATTAAATAAAACAAAAATTCTATAAATATAAAAACCATCATAAAATTGAAATTCATAGACGGCAAATTAGTATCGTATTCTAATTTCTACTTTTTACAATTATAATTCGAGACAATTTTTGTAATAACTAACATCTATATTTTAAAAAATAGTTGTTTCAAAAATACAAAATTATATTAGAATTAACTACGTGCATTTAGAAACAGAAGACTGTAAATAATATCAAATATAAACAGTCTGATGGATAAGGTTGGAAGCCTGACAAAATGCCACACTGGGGTGAAAACGAAGGGGGATAAATTTGATTCTGTATTACAACCCTTCATCAACATGAGAAATATATACAAGGGAGGCAATTCAGGAAATACCTTCAAGGCTTTTTGTATAAACACAATAAAAATAAAACTACTTTTTTAATTACAACTTATAAAATATTTTTTTTGTTAGAAAATTATTAATGTATCTATGCTTCAATGGAGACTGTTTTAATTTAATATACAGTTTTTATTTTAAATTTAACATGTTTTTTGCATGCACGAACATAAATATAATAAATTAAAAATACTTATAAAAAATTCTCACAAAACTTGAACAGTTACTTCAGTTACAACAGTTACAGTTCTTCTTCAACAAAAACCAATTATTGATCAATGGTTTTATATTACACTTTTACTATATTACAGGCCATTTAATAAAAAAAACATGTTTTGAACAAATTTCATGATGCTGTTAGAAAGATAGCATTCACAAAGCCACTTTAAATCGTAAAATATTTCTTTCGATCATTAATTATATATTTTTCAGACATATACTTAAACATTTTTTAATGCCTAATTAATTTAAAATATTTTGTTCTATATAAATTATAAATATATATTACATAATATTACCTATAACCTTTCAATTATTAAAATTGTTACCACTGTACCATTTGTTGGCTCCATAATGTTTAATGAAAAATAGCCAAAATTAAATGTCGAAAATTAAGATACAAAAAATTAAATATAGATATTATAAATAAAATACAAATAAACGTGTTTTTTTAATGTAATAATTTTAAAAAACTAATTTGTTATTTATTATTATTCAAAAGATTAATTTTTTTATTTAATTTATCTCAAATATTTACTGAAAATAATATCAATACAGATTCTTAAACTATTCAGTACAATTACAATTCTAGTTACTTTTTTTAAATGTAACCTTTTTACATAAACATTTTAAATGTAAACACAATATACCATTTTACTGAAAATATTTTATACATTATAGATATATAATAAATAGTCCATTAATATTGGTAGATGCAGGCCATAAAACAATTAGCCACAGCCTGCATGTTTAACACAATTGATTTAAAGCATTTATAATATATTATAAATGTACCAAAATAATTATATTTAATATTCGAATAATTTTAAAAATTCTTTAATTTAGTACGTAATATGTGAATAAAAGATTGTTTAACCTAGTCTATGAATACATCTACTTAATAAAGTTTTTGTATTATATATACATATATTAAATTAATATACTAAAACAACTTTGAACAATTATTTTAACTCGTTAACCAGTATTATCTCACAATGCTGTTAATGTTCATTAGCATATTACACAATGAATTACATAATATCTGTTATACAATGTAATAATAATCAAATGTTAAATTATGGTATTTTAAATAATAATCATAAAATTTAGTTGATTTTCTGATGCATCTTTTTAATTATGTAATTTTGTTTGAAACTAAATTATAAGTACTTACGAAAATAGTTGAGTATTTCACGGATATACTCTTTTGAAAGACTTGCCGTATCAACTTCGTCTTCATTCAATGCTGGACTTGGAATATACCAATCTTTATTCTCATAACCTAAAATGTATACGTTATATATGAGAATAGGACTATTTAATATAAAATAGACAATTATTACCAGTAAATTGTGTTAAAGTGTCAGCTCTCAATTTATATTGTGGTATAGTTTCTTCCAATAAACTGATTAATTCAACTTCTGGAAGTTCGTCATTATTGCATATTTCTAAACAAAATGATCATTACTATATATAGATACATCAAAGTAACGCATAAAAATATATTATAGATGTATTTTTAAAATTTTAATAACAAATTATTTTAGTTTGTAAATTTTTTACTTTTTAGGTTTTAGTGATAAACTAAAATCTGTTAATTCAACCTAAAAATTGCTTTAAAACAATTCAAAGCAATAAACAGTAATAATAAATCAGTTAAAATTATGAGCTTTGTAGACATTATTTTGGCATCTTTCCAAATTTTATGACATATATCTACTACCTGGTACAAATTAAATTTGTATTAACTATATATTAATGTAAGATTAATAATTTAAACCTAAATAAGCAATAGATATTAATATACATTTTTTTTAAATTTAATCACAGAACACTTGTTTATTAAAAAGACCTACCTGATTGCCAAGTATTTAAAATGTCTTGTTGTCTTTGATCAAATTGGTTCACTTTGTTTTTAAATTGTGGTCGACGTATATGATCATCAAGACAAGGAAACATGGCCATAAATATTTAAAACCCTACCAAATTCTTTTTATTTACTTATAATTGAATACAAAGAATAATAATTACATTTGAAATAAAATAAGTATCAATATTAAAAGAAACTTAAGTATAAATATGTCTTAACATATTGTACAGTCATCAAAATCTAATGCAATTTTTGAACATACTTTAAGAAAACATAAAATGTAAATAATTAAGTGCACACCTTGATTACGACCACACATTCTTGTGAAACATAAGGGAAGCATGATGTTTTTTAAAACTTGTTTTCTACATTTACTGATAAAATATGAAAGAACTCGTAAACTTAACTACTATTCAATATGACTACGTTAGAGGAAATGAAACAGTTATGAAGTCAATGAAGTGGAAAATGTTAATCAGTTCCAGTTACAAAATACAAGGTGGCAGTTTTCTTTTGTGTACTAATTCTTTAAAAATTGCCAAATATTCATGTTACGTTGTTATTAATTCTCACTAAGTCTTTTGCACTGTTTTGAAAAGATATTATATATTTTAATTATTAGATTTAAACATTTAAATTTAGTAACCAATTAAATATAAATGAAACTATCTAGATGTCGTTAATTACTGACAGACTGTGACGTTGTTGCTTAAAAATACCGGCACAAAATGCACCAGATATTTGGCAACTATACATTTTGGACATAATCCAAACTAGGCGGCGACAGAATCAAAATGGTTTGTGATAGGATATTTGAATATAACATCATAAGAACTACAACTTATAAACATAGACATATTAATATATCTATACCTTTAAAGTACTTTTTATCAATATAATATTTATTACCAGTTAAGGTATGAACGCTACAGGTCTTTTTTGAGGCTTGTCTACTCTGATGAGATGACTCACGAAGTAGTGTTTTAACCCCGGACGCCTCCAGCTTGATTATAATGCAAATCTGTTGGCCACAATTTTACTAATAACTGAAAAATAAAATATAAATTATCGCTATAATTATTAAAATGTTATATGTTGACAATAAAATTTAATGTAATCCTATAAATGTAAATAAAAATAGTTAAACTCTTCTACTAGATATAATTTTTATACTTTGTGAATGTTTTATATAAACTTGATATAGACACCTTTTTAATTTTCTATTTTTTAAAAATAAAAAAATTTCATTATTTTATTTCATAAATAAAACTTCACAACTCTATTTTGGCCTCTAGTAGATTATATTTAATATAGTGAGGTCAGGAACAATAAAATTCCCCTCTTCAATTAATTATTATAGTTTTAGATATTAAACTAACCAACACAAAAGTAAATATATATTCATAACATTATACATCCAATAATCATATCATTGTTTGCTTGACAATTCTATAATATTTATTATTGTACAAAAGTATATGAATCTTTATTTAAATATTCACAAATTATACAATAAATTATAATTAAGATACCCAAGTTAATAATTTACATTTATGTACCTAAATCTCTGAGTGGAACTTATGAATATTAGTTTTTTAAATTATTGAATTATATAATAATTGTAATTATGAAATTCAATAATTCCTTAACTACCTGCGTATAGTTGTATGCCTATATTATACCTTTATCATATTTAGAATGATATATATTTAACATTTTAATATTAAAACAATAATTTAATACTAAAATATTTTCAGGTTTTGAAAATTATATTAAGCTAGGTTTTGCTAGCTAAATATTTTATAGGTTACATGGAGATAATTTTTATTTAACCTTGAAAACTATAATTATAAGCCAAGCCAAATTTATTTAAACATTTTTACTACCTGTTACCTCAATAATAATTTATACATTTTTACATAAAAATATATATATTTTATTCAATAACCAATATGTTAAGTTACATTAGTTTATTTATTAACAACTATTTTAAAATTAAGGACTATATAAGTATATAACAAAGTTATTACCCAAATAACCTGACATTAGTTATTAACATTATTTTTACTGATTTAAATAGATCGAATAAATATATATAATAATTTAATCATTTACTATGAAAAAAATCATGATTTTAAAGATATATTTAGAATTTTCTCTTTCAATCAAGTGGAAACTCATTAAAATATATTTTTAGAATTTGTTTATACATTCTAGAAATAAAGAATAACTGAGAAACTTAAAAAATTATTTAATTTCATTCATAATAAAAATAAATATAGATATTTACCACAATATAATTCATTGGTTTCTATCTTAAAAAATCCATTTACTAAAAAATTTAAACAATACTGGGTTAGCTGAAAATTAGAAAATGTACATTTTGTGTATTGAACACAGTTGCTTCTAATTTAACAAAAAGCATATATTATAATTTCTAACTAGACTATAATTATTATTTTTAATTTTTAATAGATTAAAAAAATTTAGAATTTACTCGAAAACTACTAATTAAAATCTATAGGAAATGAAGAAGCTATAGTTATATATAGCTATATATGATCTACAGTTCACATTCGAATGCAATATGCTATTTATTAAATTATAACAATAAAAACCAATTAACAAAAAACTATAACAGAATAATAACATTATTAAGTTTTTAATTAAATTATTGAGTTATCCATAACAATTTTTTCATCTAATATAATAACATTTTGTACTTCTTTAAAATTTTAAAAAATATATATAAAATAATGAGAGGCTGTACAAAATATGTATACTTCATTGAGAAAAGTATTTATAATATATTCTATACTTATAAATATACTATATATATTATATTAATTCTAAAAAAATATTTATTTAAATAATATAATTATGTTAAACCTTATATTACATAACACATTACAACATACTGCATTCAAAGCTTAGTGGTAGATTATATACCATATTATAATTATTAATCTAAGATAATAATAAATACATGAAAGACTCTTTAAATTAATTATCAAATTCATAAATACATTTTAAAATTGTAAAAATAATTATGAAAATAAAAATTATAAATTACTTGTTCGTTAAAAAAAATGTAATTAATATAAAACGTAAATTGATTTTAAATTATTATTTTAATTACGCATAACCAGGTTTCAATATTCTAGAATAAGTTAATTTTGCATTTAATGTTTAAAATTTATATTTTAAGTGAACGAAATACAGTTGTTTAATTTACATAACTATGTAAGAACATTCGTTCATACCCAAAATCGATCAATTTTACAAACATCACTAATTAAATACTAAATTGAAATTAATTTATTAAACAATTCTATAAACAAATATATTTAATAATTTACTTCTGGGAAGCGTCACTCTCTAAAATACAGAGCATATAATGCATATAAAGCAGATTTTCTTCGAAGATAAAATCAACAATAATTGTGTAAACTAATCGTAAATTAATAATAATTGATTTTTCTGACCCACAGTTTCCACCCTTTACGGCGTGTCCGTCACATAGTGTTTATACCCATAAATCACTATCATTATGTCTTCGTTTAATATTGTTGTAATCGTTTTGTACTTACTTAAATAACATTCGTGTTCTAACGCCCAATGACAACGAACTGGTGACCGCGGATGCCAAAAACAGATAACTTTGCGCAGTTATTTAAAAAAAAACATAACGGCGCGTAATGTCACTTCTAACGGACAACAACGTTATTAAACTACGAGGCATTTCTAATAAACTAAATAGTAACTTAAACAAAAATCAAGACGAATGTAACTAAAAAACGGCAACTGTCGATGACTAATAATTTTCGAACGGATACTTTTGACGATTCTCCAATTATTGTTCATCTGGCCTGTTGGTTGGGCGGAAGAGCGGAGCACAAAATAGCAAACGCGAAAAACAACAAACGAAAGCGCAAAAACAAAATACGATGATAATGGACACAGATTTGCAGCTGTTCCCGAGGTCAGGAACCATTATCATAATAGAGTACCCCATATCACTATCGATAACAGTTATTTCCTAGGACAATCAACGGGTGATAAATACAAATCGATCTAAATACATTTTTTCTTAAATTTCATTCGTTTCGAGCCACGAATGAAAATATCTTAATTCGTGTTTTGGCTTAAAATTTTTTTTCTTTATAAATACCACCATTTAACACTATTATTCTTTGATTTGAATGTCATGGTTTTTTGTTTTAAATTTATATGTATTACAAAATTATATAGTAATTATATACTAAATAATGTAACTTCAAATTTAATACAATATGTTACAACTTTTAACAAAATATTTAACTACACAACAAATATAGGTAATCACCCATCAATACTAAATACAATTTATGATGTACATAATTTAATTAGAAATTAGAAATAGACGCAAATATTATATATTTCATTTTTACATTTTAAAGATATGTTCAGTGTTCATAACACTTTTCAACATTTTTTTAATGCAAATGAAAAATACAAAATTATTTGTTGTCATTAAAAGGAAATTAGGAAATTAAGGAACAAATCGAGAAATTAATTATTTTTCTCGATTATTTATTATACACTTATAATAAATAAAAACGACAATTACTTTTATTATTTTTTTTATTCACATTTTTAATTTGAATAAATAGACACCAATTACCTCAGAAGTTCCTAAAATAAATTCAAACAATATATCATTAGTTTTCATTTAAATGCACAGATAAATATGTACTTACTTTGCTACAATCCCATGGTCTTTAGCTAACCTTGTTATGCAATCATCAGACTCTCCCTAAAACCAATAAATTCTATAAGTCTATGTTTCAACAATTGCACATATTTACAACTACAATAATAGTTCAGACAATTGTTTTAATAAATAAAAAACACTATAATAAACTACACTAAATGTATAATATGTAGGTCTTTATGATAGTCGTATATTTGTATCGCGATATTAAATTATAATAAAACATAATTTGTTATTTTAACAATAAGTTATATTATTTTATCAAGTAAATTACATTATTCATAAATTCTATAATACAAATGTAAATTTAAAAAAAATAATACCCATATTTTTTGTTTATTTGATGTACATGCAACTTAATACTCTCCATATTCATTATAATTTTTAATTTTAGCATTGTTATATTAAATTTATAAATTTTATTTGTACTTAGATTTATATATATATTTAATATATGAATTAACATTAATATTAAATGATAAAACTAGTGTCATAAATATCATATACATGAATATGTATACATATCATACATACATATCATGATGCATTTACATCAACCAAAAACAAACAATGGAATAGTATTCCTCTTGAGAATATGAAACTAAACAAACTTTATTAATTCATAAAAAATAATATTAATTAAAATTAAAAATATGAAACTAAAAGAATTATTTTTTCATTTGCGATTTAATTATTAAATTAATAATTGATTATAATACTTAAACCTCGCTTTACTAAAACTGTAAATAATAAAAAACCTACAACTTTGGACAGTTTATGTTAAGGAAATTAAAAATATTCATTTTTCCAACACCATAAATGAAATTATGAACTTTTTGAGGACTTCTAAATTCACACATGTCGTTTACAAATTTTATAAAATATAAAATATATACTGCTTTTGTTATCTTAAAATATTTATATACTAACCATACGACGAATAGCTCCACTGATGGTAAAGATTTTGTGATTTCCTGTAATGCGTCCAGTTGAAGAGTCAATTTCAGCCAAATTTATTTGAATCGAAGCATGATCTTTGGCGGGAATGATGCGGTTACTAGCAGAGCTAATAGTTAAAATTAAAAAAATTAACGTCATGAGACGAAAATTTAATATTTTGAAGAATGCCATGTGGCTTGTAAATTGTTTTAAAATGAATTTACAACATCCGACAAAAACTTACCACTTTCTTGGGCAATATAAGTCAACGAATTCTAAAGCGTCGTTTTGCATTTTGAATTTTGTAGTTTTTGACGAGTTATTCTCGAAATTTTCAAGTCCAACAAAATTTAAAACGATTAGACAAAAGTTGAATACATCAGAGAAATTTACGATATTCCAGAATATTGTATACATAACCTCAATAATCAAATAAAAAAATTAGAACGTCTTTGAATGATAAGATATAAAGTTTATATGATAGCATTTATTTATCCATGGAAATATTATTATTTCAATTATTTACCCGCGTTTACTTCGAAATCTAGTTATTTGCCAAAAATGTTCTAATTCTAAACACACTTTTACTAAACAGTACTGCAATATGTTATCTGTATATTCACAAAGAAAATGTGTATTCATATTTTAGAAAGAAAGGAAACATATGAATACATAATAATATTCGTAGTTGGTGTATTAAAAAATAATACACGAATAATTGCGAAATATATTGGTCTTGAATTGATATTGTTTTATACTAACGTCTTAAAATCGTCGATACGTGTTGTATTCAAAAATATTTTTATCAAACAATAATAATTTTGAATTGAGTGATTATAGTTCTTCGGGTGATGGCAAATGTATTGAACTGTTTTTGGATATTGTTATATTGTCTAATATTTATTTATACGGTATACAATGTGTGTAGAATTGACATTGATCATAAATAAATCGCCTCTTAACGCAATAATTCCTTCGAGATCAATTTTAAAAAGTGATATATAAATGCAGGTATTATTAATGATAACGTAAGTAAAACTATCATAATAAAAACCTAATGTAATTAGGGCCAGAGGAGAATATTTATTATTTATATTGAACTTCTACAGAGTACAGCTCAGTTACCGATAATTATGTACGTAATAAATAATTATTAAAATTACACACACACATATGAATAAATATTGCTCAACGATTATCGCAATTATTGGAATATCTATTTTTCTTTTTATGGTACTTAAACGATTAAGTAAATTCGAACGAATAGATAATATAACAACGTTGACATATTGTTATTTAATCGGTTACAATTAACGCTATCGAAACTTGAAAGTTATCAATAATTCTTCACGTATGTCGCACATAGATTTTACTTAATTATACAACTCATTTATATACATGCACGTATCTTGAATGCCAGCTCTATATATATTAGTATACTAATATATACTAATATAATAAATAATTTTTTGTGAATGTTGATCCTTTTATTGAAACAATATGTATTTATATTGCACTTATTTATATACAAGTAATTATAAACATTCGACTTAATGTTATTCTAGTCTATAATGGTATTGGTAGGACATATATAGATTGAAGATTTAATATAACGTATAAATATATATATAGTATAGATATAAATATAGTTGCACAAATATCACAGAAATGTCTACTTAAATGTTACATAAAAAAAAACAACAAACAAAACGAAACGGTTGTACAAACGTCAGTTTTCGGTGGTGTCGTCGTTTCCGAAGAAAAATGAGTATATCCACGCTACCGCGCAAAAAATTACACATGCGCATACCATCCAGAATATGATTTTTTTCTGTAACAAAATTTTAAAAGTGAATAATCAATGTAACGATCAAACTCGTTATTTTTAGTTACGTTATAGTTTGAACATTACCATTCTTGTTTTACTGTTGTATATAACTGCCTTTTTAGTTTCTATTTTAGCGTTTTCGGCTGCTTCTCCGGCTCTAAGGACATGTTGTTCTATATTATTTATTATGTCGCCCTAAAACAATCGAAATATAAAATTTAATTTATATAAAACTCAAGAAAACATCATATTATATGCGTATAAATATATTGTTAATAAATTGTGATCAAATTAGGAATAAAATATATTTTTAAAATGTATATAAAACGAAGCAAATAATTAAATTATCGTTTTTATTATTAATGTTTAATATGTACGTTCATACGTTTTAACATATATAGTAATATTAATTAATCAACTTTGGTTGAAAAATAAGTGTTCTGCTTGAAATCAAAAATACAATATTTATATATTTTATATAACGTTAGGAACAAACAGAAGTACAAAACTAATGTATAATTGTTTTTAAAAACGTAACTATTAATTTAAATAGCAAAAATATAAAAATTAAAAAAAAACAAAAAATATGGGTATTAATTAGTTGTATTTATTTACAATTAATTAATATACATACCATAAAGCGGTTATAATAAGGTTTTTTCTTTATAGTTTTTATGAAAAGTACGTGACCAATCACGCGTGAATAAATTTTAATGATTATTTCTGAAATTAATCTGTATGTGAAATCAATATACATATTTATTTGATCAACTTTCGTAATATATATATATACATATACCTCCTAAGAAATAATTATTAAAATAATAGAAGAGCGACAGTGGCACAAGATCGAAAAATAATGTAGCTAATATTTATTTTTGTGTGCACGGAATTCTTTTAAGTGAATAATAGGGTAGTGACCCGAAGAAGAGAATTCATGGTGTGGGTACTTTATTCTCGGGCATTGTTTTACTTTATTACTTGAACACAACGACAAAATATAAATAAGTTAGCTTTACCTTCGTAATTATAATAAAAACTAAGTGCATTACTCATGCACACGGCACACGCCACAACACAAGAAACTGGTTGGTATTGAAGATAAAATATTGAGAATAATAGAAGGATGTTTACGCTTTAAACCGCATTTTTTATGTATGAACAATATAGTTACAGCAATTGATAATAGAAATTGCGGTTATAAACACAATAGCAGACTGACTATCAACGAATAACAAAAATACAATATAGAAGAACAAAAATCATAAATTGTAAAAGGGTAAGTATAATGTTTTTTTGTCGTCGTACTTGTTTTTCAACCAATAAAGCCATTTCAATAAACATATCTCGGAGTTCCTGGATACTCTTCTCCAATTTCACCAGTTCCATGTGCCTATCTTTGACTTCCTGCAGCGTACTCCTAGCTTCCAACGTTTCGGCGATAATCTAGAATTATGCAACATCAACACCAAAGTCAGATTTATGAATAAAAACGCTACTCGTAGTTCTATAATCTATATCGATTTCGTAAAAAGTTCTGTTTTCTAACTTAGTTAATTTATGAAACTGTCAGATAATCGATAATATCGATGTACTTAAATAATAATATTTACTGGAATAAAAATATTTCCAATTAACGTCACCGAACGTTTATTCAATAATTCTACGATATTGAATGAAATGTATTTTCACTGATTATATATATATAGAATAAAACACTAAAAAATAAACAATAATAACCAAATTTATTCTAATTAAAAAATGGATCACGTGTAGGAATTAAATTTAATTCTTGTATAGTAAAAATGTTACTACATCGGGCTAAATGATCAAATTTATTCATGTTCAATAACTTTTACGAATTGTATATCAATTATGAATAAATAATGATGTATCGTAATGTTCAAATATCATTCTCATAAAATGTTACAAAATTTGAGACAACGCATTTTTATTGTATAATCAGCAATCGTGGGTGGTAAATTTACCAAAATTATTTTTATTTCTTACATTTCCATTGAACACGGCCGAATAGTTGCCTTGGCTGACCAGTTCGTCAAATTGATCGTTGGATATTTCCGCTCTGGCTACGCATTGTCAATAACATTAAAACATGTATACAATTTTCGCGTAGTTAAAGTCGGAATAATGTTTGTACTCCTCACCTATTGATATGATTTTTTGCATACGGTCTTCGCACTTTTCTTTATAGTCGATTTGCTCGGCGTTAAATTCGGCTAGCGCTTCGACTAACATGTGTACGGTGGTGGCGTGTTGAGTTTTTCGTATTCGTAGCGCGGCACTGGCCTGTTCACTATCGTTGGAAAACTCGTCTTCTTCTTGGTTAATCTGTTTTTCTAAGCCTACAAAGACACATAAAGTGAAAACCGAGTATAATTTAAATATCTCGACAGACGCGGCGACACGTTACACAAGTTTACACGTTACAAGTTTTTTTCTCATTTCCGATAAATTGCAATAATATAGTAGTACTCGTATACATATATTCTACAATAACGATTTATAATGTTTTTTATAATATAAGAATAATCAGTCCATAAAGTGAAATTATAAATTCCGTCGACTTTGTGTAATAATTACTTTCTATAAAACGGTTTACTTTAGATCAGGATTTTGTGTTTTCAGTATTTTTTTAATCTTATTTCCTATTGAATTTGGTAATTATTATTTCATCTATTAAGATGAAATTCAAACACCAATCATGATTCAACAATTATTTCTATTATTATTCATAATATATTTTTTTTTCCCAATAAAAATATTGGAGAAATTTCGAAATTATTTAGAAAAAACGTAGTAACCCAATCATCGGTACAATTAACGTCATCATATTTATAACTATACATAGAATTTGAACAAATTTCCCGTTATCCATTTCAAAATACGCCACTTGTATATACAAGTGTGTACGATGTATCATATGTATATCAAGATGTTCGCACATAGGGCCTTGACGATAAAGAATAATTTTTGTTGTTTATATGACATTTCCGAAGTCCAATGATGATGTCCGAGACCTTGACGTATACGAGAATTTGTTCTGGACAGCCTACAGGTTACCATTTACAATACATAATTTTTTTATTAAGGATATTACCTCGTCTAGATTGCGTGCGTAATATACATATTAAAAAATCATTATTGTAAACGTTTATTGCCGTGTCATTCCCATAGAATATTATTAAAAGATTATTTTTAAACACATAGATGTGTACGCAATATAACGTTTACCTACAATAAAAGAAATATATTTACGTATATAAATTTAAAATATTTGAATAAATTAACATAAAAAACCATTAGAACCGACCAAATATTAATATTTTATAAATTATATAAATATATAAATACATTTTCACTATCCATAGGCCTTAACTCATTTTAAGAAATATACACCTTGTCCTATTTATTTGAATAAAGTTTATACCCTGTAAAGTAACTTTCTATTATATGTACACATATATCTATCGAACTAAAAAGAATAACTGTAATTATTTTGGCGTAGATTTTGATATTTAAAAACTGACGGTGTAGTGACTTTAATGGTACTAAAAACTCGACTAAAGAAAACTAAAATGTGTAAGTACGAATTCAGTTTATATTTTATTTATACGATGTAGTACCTAATAGGGTAATATATGATTATAAAATCGTAAAGTTAAATTGTTAATAGATTCTGAGTGACGCATTTTTTGAAATATTTGTTTTGGATATGAATAATATATTTTTATTATTTAACAGCTTCAAATTTAATATAAATATGGGCATATACGATACTATAACAATTTCTATAGTATTCATTAATTATTATAACATACTAGCGTCCCTTTGAATGGTTCTTCGAATACAATGATTTACTAATGCTTTCAAATTTAAAATAATACAACTCTAAAATCTCTGTCTAAGTTACTCACTTGAGCCGATATTCACAGCACACACGGCTCACTATGTATTTAGTATTTAATTATAAAATTATATTTCTTTATAGATATTATAATCTATTAATATTTCTTTTTATTATGAATTAATAAGAAATGGAAAATAAAAAATTCTATATAGTAAAGGTTCAGTATAATATATAATTATTATTTTTACAACCTTTTAACGTAACGCTGACTTGTTTTCCCATTTTTTTTACATTTTCTGTTTTTAAATCTATGTCTCGTTTCATATCTGAAAATAATATATTTGAATGAATTGAAAAATGAATGACTGAATATTATCACATACTCCATTGGATATGCAAAGTGTAAACAACTATACTATATCTTATAAATATATACGAGCGTATCATACTTTCATCTTGCCTTGGTAGAAGTAGTAACTTTCCATGTAACGTCCTCATCAGTACAACATGTTCTTTGATTTCCTTAATTTTTTGTCGACACTGTTCGATCTGTAATATTTATTGAATGCATATTGGTTTTTATAATAATATTATTTTGTATAAGTATACTTATAATGTGTATATATATATACATAATCATTTACATAATACACAATACTACAACGAGCACGACTATACGAAAATATATAACGGTTTAGGAAGACATTAATACTTATTTCAATAAAGTCCACTTGGTACTAATGTATTATTATTATCTAAATACTTATACATAAAATTCACTCGTGAACGTATTTCATTATAGATAGATTTGATAAACTTTCTAAAATTTACCATTATGTACACTAACTATTAACCGTAGAAAAATACATACGACGTTATAATCTTTAATAGAGTTTCAATTAAATTGCTAGTTTTATATCCAACGAACTCGAGAATAAATTATATATTATTATAAACAACAAATATAGAAAATTTAACCTGATAGAAGAAAAGTTCCATGTAACTGTATTCGAAATCTTGAATGTCCAGGGCTATGTTGTCTACTCCTCTCATGTTATTTCGGGAATCCATTCTATTAACGTGATTTGGAAATACATCTTCAACGATCTATCCAACATACGATAGTTAATATCAAAAAAATTGTATAGTTATAAAAGGGTATGTTAAATAGAAAATTGTTAACGGGTATAGATCTATAATTAATACTGCTATAATTACTTAATAATCTAATTGTTAAGGTCACATATAGGTGCATCATAATCAAAGATTTAAAAATATATGTATACACAATTTTCAAATAAAATGCGAATGCGTTTGAGCTTATTTTATAATGAGCACATTAAGTTAAGACGAAATTTTTTTACTCAAACGATAAATAATTTAAATTTGAAATTTGGAAAGCGAAAAAAATGTATTCGACGAGTATTTTTATATATTGCAGGGTGAATAAGTTATTTTTTGAAATTTGTAGAACCTAGTATTCCAAAATATAGCAAATAAAATCGTTGTTTATACGTGTATTTTCTTAAGTAAACATAAATTGCGTTCGTATATTCGTAAATATATGTTTATATAAACGGTGTTTTAGATAGAACCATTTTCCAAATGTAATAATTTATGATTAAGTTTTCAAATTAAAAATTATACAGCGCACCAATATGCGTGTATTAAAGGATCTGTTTTTTATATATGTAAACAAATTTCAATAAGTATCTACTTCAATACAAGACATTCATAATTATTAGTCATTTTAAAAATAAACTCAATATATTGTATTGTTCGGTTAATTAAAAAACGATTTTTTTATTTAGAATACAGATATACTTAATTATAAATTAGACGTAATAAAATCATCATGAAATTAAACAATGTATTATGATTTTTCTATAAACGAATAGTATAGAATATAGAGATCAACAAGTTTCCAAACACTTTTTTAAAACTCAAAATTATGTAATCATTAAAAAATAACCGTGTTTACATGTCGCAATATTCCGCGCAAGACAGTATGTATTAATAATATTACTAAATTGTAATTTTATTTTGTTAACTTTATAGATTCGGTTAATAAATTAATAAAATAAAATTATATATATATATGTCGTTGATATATCAATATATGATTAGAAAATATGATGCACAGGATTTTCAAATTCGTATTCATAAAAATATTAAATTTTTAATATTAATTACTCAGGCGACCACCCAATTGAACGTAATATCTATTATTAAATAAAAATTTTAAACACGTTTTTCGGAGGAAAAATATTTACAAAGTTGTATGTAGTTGATAACAATTTCTCGTCTAATTCTTGCGTAGAAGACGAGAGTAACATTTAAGTCTATATGTTTTAGGGGTAAGGGGTTGAGAGAGCTCGGTATTTTAATTCCGGAACAGTAATTCGTCCAACGTTCGTACAGGCGACGCGTGTATTACAATTTGATTTGCGGGTTTAATATTTAACGCAGTTATAATCAGAAAAAAGATACGTTGCTACATCCAATTTTAAAATATCGACTACTAAAGAGTGATGTCACAATAACACTTATTACAAAAATTGGGCGAAATTATAATTAACGATTATTTTATAGGGAAATTGTTAGAGACAAAACGATTTATAATGATAGTATTGTTTTTCGTTGCTGTTGTAGCGCAATCTTCAGATTTCAACTCGTAACACCGTTTTAAATCGGAATACGTTGTCGGAGTCATATAATCTCATAACACACACAAGCGCGCGCGCGAGCGAGCGCACACACACGTATTATGTATATCATCGATAATTTCTTAATCGCGAGTTACAAAGAAATTCCGATATTGTCTTTTGTTTAGAACGTAGTTCAATCTTGTCATTATAGGAGTTTAACAATTATCGCGTTAAACTAAAATTATACGTTAACCTTCTTGTTGTGTCAGTGGTCCACAATTTACAGTTTAACGAGATTTTCAAATTACTTCTTTTATGTACAATGATTAAATCGCCATTAACGTACCACCGCAATGACCATCTACTCCTCCGTTACATAATTATTAGAATATAATTTCGAAAACGTTATTTCTCCGTTACGCGGAAATTTAACGACGCGCATTTGTACAATACCGCCCATTACCTATATATGTATAAATTACGGTACACTAAATAACGACGCGTTACGCAAAACTTCCATACTTAAATCGAACGGTTTGACTCAATTAATAATCGTATCGTTTCGCGCTGTTTTACTAGTTTTTCTGTTAGTCATCGAAGTGGAATTAATAAATTCCGAATTATTTCCAAAAACCAAGTTACCTTTTTTCGTGCCTTATTAACTACTACTACGACTACTGCTACTGCTGCTGCTGTCTTTCTAAGCGAAATGTCGCTTCTTTTCGTACCTATCAAACGTCACGTAAAAAAACTGACGGATTTTTCGCGATATTCCCGTGCGACTAACACACGGTCGGTCTTTTGTAGTTTACGAATTATTATTATCGTACGAACGCGATAAAAAATACCGTTCCTCGCGGTTCCGCGCCACCGAACATTAACCAGCGCTCACCTCTGCAACAACAACAGCAGGCCTTGAAGTCATTGTATTCGGGTAAATTAATTGGTGCCATTTTCGACGGATAGATCAGGAGGACTACTGCAGTTGGCGCAACAATAAACCAATTGTGTATGTGTACGGCGTGTGTGTATGTGTGTGTGTGAGTACGCGTGTGCGGGCGTGCGCGGTAAAGATAATTTATACGAATATCGCGTCCGTAATATTTCGGGCGAGAGTCGGCGACGTGGAAATTCGCGATTTTTATTTTCCGACGTTCGCGAATACAAACCGCGGCGCCGTTACGTTTCGTATGGCGAAATAATGTTAATCATAACGAGGACGGGCACGACGGTTACGTCGAGTACATCCTAAACGACAGCGCGCCCGATATGGCGACGAAAAACGTATTCGTCACGTTGGTCCGTCGGACAACAACCGTGGTCGCGGTGTTACGCGTTTTTAGGATTACGCGACGCGCGCATACATAAAGCGAATGTCGAAGACGTTGTTTGGCTCGTTTGATCCGTCAAAACGAATATTTACATAATTAATCGACCGGAAAATCGACGAAAACGAAAATACCGTTTAATATCCTCGAAATACGAATTAAATTTTCGACGCGGCGGCGGTGTCTGTATATCTCTTTCGTATCGATTACGCGAGACCACTTTTCCTCTCTCCGTTTCCGAACGACCACTTCATCTGTACAACAACAAAAGTAGTTCGCACCGCGTTTTGGCAATACAATTTCAACAGATAAGATGAAAGTAATTAAGTTGTCATTTTTGTAATACGTGTGTCTCAATCAAACACGTATACTCGAAACCCAAGGTTGCGTACACTTCGACGCCGCTATTAACGTAAGAACAGCTTATACAATACTGAATACAACGAACCAATCCTGTGGTCGAATTTATCGTACTTCCAGCTCGTAAGACGGAACACAGCGGACGGCAAATATTCCGTACCGGTAACGTCGACGAAAAACGTATTTTCAATTTTGCCGAATAATCGATAATGAATTCGCTTGGACGTTTAAAGTTAATTTCGCTACGCGTACGCGTTGTAATTGTAGTGAACGTGTATAGTTTCAAAGACTATTAAACAAATTAGTAGGAACGAGATGAAACTGTTCGGAACGATATAGAATAGTTTAAAAGACGCCGTAGAAGCGACGCAAATTTAAACGAACGCGACAATACTGACAAAATACTTCGACGTAATTGTGAACTAAGGTACTCGTTGTGTGCACGTTAATTGTACGATGTTAAAAGCCACATTATCGTTGGTGCGGATAGCGATAAATTACGATTTTATAAGTCGTTTGAAGAACGCACGCGAATACGGCGTGTAACGATTATTTTTATATCGTTCGTAAACACGTCCGATATTGTTTCGGGAAAAGCGTAATAAACGAAAAAATTCCGCTATACTCACAGCCTGTAATTCCTTTAGTCGATCCTTAATCATGGTTAACGAACGAAAATAATTGCGCTATAGAGAGTGGCCGTCAAGTATAGCGCGCGAACGTGCCGGGGTATCGACGAAATATATCACAGGGAGCGGTCCATCGAGCGACACGGTCACAGTCGGCGCCAACAGAATCGAAACTGAAATGAACGACACACGAGTTTTGACACAAAGCTTCTATTTCGCTCCCACTACGACGCGTAATAATAAATACTAATATAACGTAAAGACGACCGCGAACGTTATTAGATTTTTAATAGCGAAAAAAACGTTCGTATCTGCGTGGTACGTACGTAATTCATCGTCGTGTCACGGATAAGGACGACAATAAAACGATTAGCCGGTTATTATTTTAATAATGTTATTTGGATAAAACGATATTTGTGTGCACGTGTCGTAAATGCAGCCTTTTTGCGTTCATTTGACGTTCGAATTCGTTTCCGCCCCGAATACGTTCTAGTTAGTACGCGGCTTTACGACGAAATTGGCGGCGAATTATGACGAATATTGTTTAACAACGATTCCGTATTCCTCCCCCCCGATTACGCAGGACGCGTATTTCGAAAACCCGTACAGATTTCGTGGTCCGGGTGTTTCGGACTCGCGCCAGATAATGGCGAATTTTCGAAAATTAACTACTACCGCCGCCAGACTCGATGCGACAATTACTGGTTTATTTTCGAAAAATATTCTCGTATTTTACGTAATGACGAAATCGGTTTTCTACACGCGATATAATTCGTTCGGACTAATCGATAAATATTACCTAACGGTTTGTAATAAATTAGAAATTTTAACAATGTCCGTACGATCACAGAATGCTGAATAAAATTTGCTTTGCGATATCACAATTATGATTGAAAATCCGAAGTACCCAAATATCGAAATAAGTTATACTTTAAATAATACCGTCTTGGTTTATATTGTTTTAATATTAAAATTTGATAAATTACCAACGTTCGATTCCGCGAAATGTAACGAATATTTATAAGCAAATTAAAGTATCGAACAAATTTCGTTTTTTAATTATTTTTAGTTCGGACTGGAGCTTAAAAGTATGACGCAACGGTCCGTCGAAAGTAAAATTAACATTCGCCTACTCGTGTATAAACGAAAATTGTCGATTATTTTATGCCATTCTAATATTTTATCTCTATGCCTTAGATTATGCCAAATACGAAGAAAGAATAATTTGAAGAATAATTAATAATATCTCGATTAATAATTTTATTAGTCATAGTTTTATTTATCAGGAAGTATTTAGGGTAATTTTTCTGTAGTTTCGTAATTTACTTTATCTAAAAGGTTCGAATAATATTTATTCCATAAATAAGCGTTATCGATTATAAAATTAATTACTTAAACAAGATCAAAAAAAAAAAAAACCAAACCAAAAAGATTTTAAACTATATGCAGCTTGATGGTTGTCATTCTTATAAATTTGTTAATAGTTTTACACTATAAATTAAATATGTGTATATATATATATGTGTGTGTGTGTGTACGTATATTAATAAATGGTGTTAATAGACGTCACAATCTACTAAATTTTGAATGTTTTAATCGAACAAGACTAATATTTGATATTTGAACGCGTAAATATTTTAAAACCAAATTGGTACAAAATACAACATAATCAATTCTCAATAGTAGTGCTACTAAATTAATTCGTGGTAATACACGTCTTTATTTTATAATTTATAGATATAGAAAAAGAAATTAGATTCGTTAACAACAATATTGTAGTGTTATCCTAATATTTTGAAACAGTTCTGATGGTTGCATTATATTATTGAGATTTTCTTCATTTTGTTTTAAAAATTTGGAACAAATCATCAAGTTACATTTTTACCTTGGTTTTATTAGATTAAACACCAATAAAATTACAACAAACAATAATTAACATGTTGTAGAATATTATTCAATTTTAGTATTTCGGGTAAATTATTGATGTATACCTATTAACATTAAACAGATTCTTACATATCATTTTAAAATATTCTCAAATATAAAAAATCGTAAGGAAATTTGGATTATAAAATTTATTTTCAGGAGAAGAATTGAAAACTTCTATGGTATAATGAGCAAATTACAGATAAATATTTATTTATAATTTTAAATTTAATAAAACAAATATATAAAACTTTATAAATTTTCGTTAAAACTATTTGATCTTATAAAATAATGTAAATACAAACAAAAATAAAAAATTATTTAACTTTAATAGAATAACAATATAATTAAATATAAAAATTAAATTTAAGCTAAAAACTTAAAATTATTTGATTCTTGGAGATTTAATGTTACTTAACTAGATGGAGTAAAATAAAAAAAATTAACATTCAACATAATACTAAATCTTAAAACATTAACAATAAACAATGTATTATCTTAAGATAATTATACAAAAGATTTTGAAGATTATTAAATTATATCAGTTAGCGTAAAATAAGTTATATTCTATTTTTGCGTTTATGCGGAGTTGGACAAATACTAATGTCATCAGGAGAAATAACTTCTGCAGCGTCAATTAATAAATCATCATATTGCCCATCCCTGGCTGTGGTTTCCTTAGCGTGATTTGCATATTTCTTTATATAATCCGTAGCTAATTTTGTGTCAACATCATTCATATATAGTCTGTTGCCCCAAGTGACTAGGACAATGGGCTGAAGATAAAATTTAATTAAACATATATTAACGTATTCTTTCTTGCATACTTTAACTAATAATACAAACCCTGTCCATAGGCACCAAATTATAAGGAGAAATAATATGTCTAAAAAGACAGGCTTTCAAAACTGTTCGCATGCGTTGGACTAAAACAGGATGAGTACATGGATGGTATAGCATTACAACTGACCCGTGCTAAAAACAAACATTAAAGAGTATTTTACAATTAATTGCGATAATAAATTAACCGTATAAATACGCACTTCTAAATTATGTAACCATCGTTGTTTTGGTAAAAATTTATATTCACCGTATCTAGCCCAAGCTGGACGATGTGGGCCACTATAAAAGAAAAAAAATAATATTACACATGTTCAACACTTTAAAATACAAAAATACCAAAATACTAGCATAATTATAATATATAGCATTTTTACATTTCAAACATTTAAAAATATAAAAACAAATTATATAAAAATCAAGTATCTATAGAGTAACGCTAAATGATAAGATCATTATTATATGTACACGATACATTTTGAATGATAAATCATAATTATGTGTATTTAGCTTTTAAAATTTGTAGGTAAACAAAATATGTTAATATAAAACTATAATTATTTCTATTAAACATAAATTAGAATAATATTTATTAGTAAACTAAAATCTTCAATCAACAGGTAGTTACCTATTTCATATATTTAGGTAATAAATAATATATATTTATATTTAGGTTACTAAATATGGTAAGTTTGATTTAAAATTTTTTTTTTTTATTTATTAAAAAAATTATATACATCATGAAATATTTTTATAAATGTATTTTGTATACACTAGTTAATTAAGTAAAATAATTAAAAATACTCACAATGATGGAATATTATGATGGTACGTTATTGTTTCTTTCATACATACATGATTAGCCTACAAAGAACATAAATAATTAAAACATTAATTTAAAATCAAAATAAAATTAATATTATATAGCAATACTTTTATCTATATAAATATAATAAATTAATTAATATGTATAATTTGAAAAAATTAAACATAAATACAATAATAATAAATTAAAATATATTATATATGGAAGCAAAATATTTAAATAAATTGGAATTCTCTTTTGACTCCACGAAGCATCAGTGGTTCAGTGGTAGAATGCTCGCCTGCCACGCGGGCGGCCCGGGTTCGATTCCCGGCTGATGCAAGAATTGAAATTTTTTTTGCAATTCTTTTTTACTATATTTTATAATATATTTTCTTAACACTTATTTATTATAACTACATACATATATTATATTTTATACTTATTCTAATACTATAATTTATAGAATAATTTATATTAAATCAATTATATATATATTACATATTTAAACATAAAATAATTCTATTCATCATTTATAAATAATTATTTAACAAATTCCTTTAATATCATTACTTTAAATTATTTTCATATGAAAATAAAAAGTAAGTCAATTAATATTTTTGATTGGATTCATTAGTTTTTAATATCTTAATATAAAATAAAAAAGTAATTTAATACATTATTTATAAAATATATATAATTAACATATAAATATTCAACAAATGAATAATACTAAAAAATATAATTTAATATAATTAAAAATCTAATAAATTATTAATTTTTAAAATAGGAACTATAATAAAGAAAATAATTATTACATTAAAAAGGTATAAAAAACCAAAATACTAATTTATTTTAAAGATTTGTTTTTCATAAATAACAAATGTAATTTTTTTAAAAATATTAATAATAAAGGTAATAAAAAAATATCTTAAAACATTTATCTTACATGTTTAAACAGAAAATTATTAATTTAATAGTATTTTTAAAGAAATGATAAAATAGCTTTATTGGATATACAAATTAATATATCGAAAGAATATTAAATCTTAATAAAAATAATTTAATAAGACATTTATTTTATAACAATTATGAATATTCAAAACTATCATAAATACTTAATATTAAACGTATTATTTGAAAATGTGACAAAAAAGTTGTTTTATTTCTTAGTCCATTATATATTAATATATTAATGTTATAGTTGATAGTACAAATGAATATTTACCACATAATATTTAGGCACAAGATCTCTTTCCAATAATGGTTTAATATCTGATGATACTGGTAAATTGTCATATAACATACAGGTATAATTATAAGGAGATCTGTCCCAATCTCTGGTTAAATTTGTCTAAAATTAAACGCAATATTAATCATTTTTAATTTATACAGAGCATAGCTAATAAATAAATAAATATATATATATATATTCTTGTAAGTTAAATTAAACTTGAGGATAATTTAGTTAAATTTTACACAAATTTGTGTTGAAATTTTAAATGTTTAATATGAACTAAAAAATTTGTAACTAAAATGAACTGGTATAACAAAATAAATATTATAATTGATTTTGCCTATGTTTGTAAAATATAAATGTAAAAAATATGGTAGGTATATATTATATTAATTACAAGAAAAGTATACCTTTCCATCGTCACACGTAGAATTAATATCCATGGATCCCATTGTGATGATACTTTTCTTCAGTTTTGGTACATTATATATAGAAAAATCGTCATTATCTTCAACAATTTCAGAGATAATACCATAGTTTTCTGTGCTTGAACGATCAGGTAAATATCTACCTTTCCATCTATTATCACAAAATTATACTTAGTATATTTCAACCCCAAAAATAGAATGAAGATTTTATTAATATACTTAATTTTTGAATATGGGGTGAAAATATATTTTATATTTTAAATTGTAATTCTATATTTGTCCAAGTATAAACTATGCTTTTATATTCATTATAAGGGCCAAAACATATATTTGATGTTACAATAAGAACTTTTTAAACTTTAAAATATTTCTGTTTAATTCTAATCATTTATTTAATATTTTTTTGTTAAAAGATTAAATAGTATATTATGTGTAAACAACATGAAGTTATTATAGTTGTGGGCAAAATATGTGTCATTTCATGAAGGATTGTAATTGCCTTCCTACAAAAACTATTCACACTATTCATCTCTTCATTTTATTCATCTAGAATAAAATGAGAAAAATTGGTGAATAATATAGATATATTTTTTAATCATATTTGAAATACACATTAAAAACATATGTTTGCGCATATACAATTGGTTGTAAAAGTTAATAGCTTTAAAAATTTAATTTCCGGTGTAAATGTGACGAAAATAATATTTAATTAATCTATACATTGTAAATTATAAATTAATATAAACAGATATTTCCTTTCATAAATTTACATATATACTTACTGGTGTTTATCAGAATTGGCATGTTTCATATTAATGACATCAACTACCATCGGGATGTC
Organism: Geopemphigus sp. TES_GeoC_2020; assembly: GCA_025469175.1. Lineage (NCBI taxonomy): Eukaryota > Metazoa > Arthropoda > Insecta > Hemiptera > Aphididae > Geopemphigus > Geopemphigus sp. TES_GeoC_2020. The sequence continues at coordinate 21,179 of JAIPRN010000352.1, read as the reverse complement.
TGAAAATAAAATATATTTAAAACTATATAAAATAAATAATGTTAGTAAGATGAATTTTTAAACATCATCATACGTTTTAATAATGCATATTTAGAAAAATTACTAATATACATATATAGGTATATACAACTCTTTCTAAGCGCATATTAAATTTACATTATAATAAGTACTTAAGTAATCGAAAATAAATTTTTAAATAGTCAAAATGAGTTCATGATCATTGAATCGTATTGCGCTCACAATTAACCGGTTGTTAATCAATTAGATAATTAAACATATTGTTTTGAAAGAATTAAAAGGAAAATAAACAGTATTAAATGTTAACTATACTTGATAAAAAAAAACATAACGAACTATGGATATTAAGACGATTACAGTTTTAATTATTACACATGGACATAAACATTAAATGATAACCATAACTATCCGTGTTTGGGTGTGTAATATGATCATAACGAAATATCCAATTTTACATATTATTATCAACAATCGCTATTATAATAAAATAAGTATTCTTTTAAAGAAATTAAACAATTCTATAACGTATATGACGATTAAACAATAGTCAGGATCAATTGTTCAAACTATGATAGATTTGTTTCAAATATTGAGAATTTGAAATAATGGGAATCATAAAATTAGGCAAATTCCCAAAGTGATTTCCTACAAATTGTTGAAATGCTCACCTTCTTCTTGTTTATGTATTGTCGTTCCTTTAGCGTTATTCAAAATGACTACACAAAACAACAATAAATTTAGAACACAAAAACCTAATTTTGACGAATACATGACGATTTTGCTAAAAAGACTGCTTTGCAGATAAAATTAATGTAACGAACAGTGGATGCTTAACTGTTAGATATCTTCGCCGTTAATTATACACAAGACTTGTAGACAATAATTAAGGATCGGTTGAGCATAAAACAATTAACGTTACGTTCGACTGCCCTCAACCTTTTCAAACGGTATTATTATTTTTTTAATTCTAATTTCTTATCACTCATCGAAACGATAAATAACAACATCTTATCAGATAATACAGGATAAACGATAAGTCAATGGGATATAAAACCTATAATTGTGATAATAAACCAAATGGTTGTAAAACGACTTATAATTTGGACATTTCATAAATATTTTAACCAAATACGAAAAATCGTAATTAAAATATTACGAAACCGTGCAATTATTCTGGTACGATTAATTTTTAATTTAAGTTTTATTTACATACGACCGACTTCACGTTATGCATTTCCCGCTTCTATCCTCCTTGCCATCTATACCGCGTCGTCGTCAATTTAGGTTATAAACAAATGAACACTTTTTCTCTCCTTTACCAAAAAAATTTTATTCGTGTTACGTCGTTTTGGTGATTCCTGTCGTCGTAATATTTTCGTAATTCGTTAAAATGCCACCTAAAGGTGATAAAAAAGGTGATTATTAACATTTTTTCTAATATTTGCATTTAAATGGTTCTCTAGGCTACGTAAAATATATTTCGTGTAAATTTGACAATCGTTTTTATGCCGTCACTATAACCACATGGCTTGTTATTATCCTATCTCATTCTGGTACATTTATACATTTATGTCTAAAATATCCTCGAATTCTATTGAGCTCGATATACTTATGTCATTTTTTATTAGTCGAAGAGCTGGTTTTTTTTTGTTATCGTGTGTTCATTAATTCGTCTATAAGCATCGTAATAGAAATTTTAGAAAATTTTTAACATTGCCTTTTAATTTTTCATTCGTATTTTTTGCTAGACTTACACTTAATAATAAATTACTATTTCGTATTTTTATTTAGTAATTGTGTAAAATAAATTAAATTATTATGTAAGTTAAAAAGATTTAATATCTATAGTGTATTGCTTCTGCTATTATACTTGTGTATATAATATACATATGTTTTATATAGACTTAGAAGCAATATAAATTATGCTACTTTATATTCTGTACCTTTATATAAAATAAAGTAAAATTTTATTATGTTAAGCGTTTGAAGATATATTTTCGTTATTTTATAAGCCGATATTTTAAATTTTAGCCAAACCCACTGCATCAGGCAGTGGTGGTGGTGACAAGAAGTCATCGGGTAGTGAGAAGAAGCCTGCAGCGGGTTCCTCTGAAAAGAAATCAGAAAAGAAGCAACCCGCACCTGCTCCATTACTTGATGTTAAAAAATCTGACAAGAAACATGCAGACAAAAAACCTGCAGCTGAAAAAAAACCCGCAGCTGATAAGAAACCTGCCCAAGAAAAGAAATCTGTTCCAGAAAAGAAAACTACTGGTGATAAGAAGGCTCCAGCTGAAAAGAAACCTATAGACAAGAAAGCGGCACCAGCTCCTATTGAGAAAAAACCTGCAGAGAAGAAAGAAGAACCCAAACCTAAAGCTGAAACTTCCAAAAAAGCTGAAGCTTCCAAAAAAGCTGAACAATCTAAACAAGGTAAAGCTTCAGACAAAGGTACTAAACGTCCATCTACAGAAAATGAAAAGTCTGGACCTGCTCCTAAGAAATCTACAACTGGTAAAGCTGATAGTAAATCTAAAAAGGAATCAGAAAAATCTAAGAAGGAACCGGAAAAGCCTAAGAAGGAAGCTATTAAGAAGAAGGCTGCCGATGCACCTAAAACTGCACCACCCGCCAAGAAAGCAGCAGTTGACCCAGCTGCCCCAAAAACAGTTAAGAAAGTAGTGCCTAAAAAGGATAAGTCCAAGACTGCTGCCAAACCTAAAGCTGGAGATAAGAAAGAAACAAAAGCCACTGACAAGACCAAGAAAGTAACTAAAGGAAAATCAGCCGCAGCAAAAAAATTAACCAAGGGTGCTGCAGCTGCTGCTGCTGCCAAGCTTAGGAAGGAAAAGAAGGCAGACACTGCCAATGCCAAAGGTGAAAAAAAAGGTACTAAGGGATTGAAAGTTGGAACGAAACGTGATGCTGTGAGAAAGGCCTTGAAGTCTAAAATCAGGGTATGTTATTATTGATATGATATAAACTATTTTACATGGTTAGATTGATAATTAATATCCCATTTTATTTTTCAGGCTTTAAAAGGACCTCATGGAACTAGAGTACACAAAGTTAGGTATTCTGTTCATTTTCGTCGTCCTAAGACTTTCAAACCTCCAAGAAACCCAAAATACCCAAGAAAATCCATTCCCAAGAGGAATAGGTATGTAGCGCAATTTATTTTTTGTTGTTTAAAATATATGTGCGTAATAAACTAATGTGTATGCTTATAAAATTAGGATGGACGCCTTTAATATAATCAAATTCCCCTTGACAACTGAATCTGCAATGAAAAAGATTGAAGATAACAACACCTTAGTCTTTATTGTACACTTACGTGCCAATAAACACCATGTTAAAGCCGCTGTTAAAAAGATGTACGATATCAATGTGGCCAAAGTCAACACCTTGATTAGGTAAATTTCTACAAAATATTTATTAGTATACTTCAAATATATTTTTAGAAGCTACATGATGAATTTATGAGAATCTCTCAGAAATATAAAATTAATTTTATGATCGATAAAATTTTACTGATATCTTCTAAATGTATATTACATTACTAATATTTTGTTTATAAATATTAATATTTTATGATTTTTTTAAAAATTAAGTGAAAAGTTGTTATCATAATTTAAATATGTGGTAACTTATTTGAAAATTGTTCAGTTATTAATAGTATATTTTATTTGAAATTTGTATTGACGTAAAAATGAAATGATGATTTTGAGAATATCGTATATTAATTATAATAAATGATGGAAAAATGATTCTGATAATTTTTAATCGAAACGTTTTAATTCAAATTACGATAATATTAAACATTAATGAAGTGATTTTTAAAAATATTGTAGATTTTTAGTAAATTGTTATTATGTCATTGTAATTTGTTAAGTGATGACTTATTGGTAATCACTCATATTTTTTTTATATGATCGACGTATTTCTGTCTGACAATAAATTTGTATTTTACCTTTTTTAAAATTAGTTTCGACAATTTATCTGCTTAAAATGTTATCTGTATATATATATATGTGTGTGTGTACGCGCGTGCGTGTGTGTTCCTCGCCTTATTCTCCCAGCTATTTGGGATCAGCCATCTTGGTTCTCAACCTCCACTTGCTACTCGATCTCACACATCATTCACACACACACACACACCTACAGTTCTTATATCATACTCAAATATGTGTGTGTATATATATTATAATATTTAAAATTGAACTAATTTATTAGGTTCTTTTCAAAATATGATTAAAAAATATTCAATTAAGTGAGAATCGTAGAGTAATATGTAGTAAAATATGGTTTTAATAAAATGATGAATTTTGAGAATATCATATATTACTCGTAATAAATGATCGAAAAATTATTCTGACAGTTATAAAAAATTTACTATTGTGTAATGATAAAGATTATTGAGAATATTGCAGATTTAATACGATTATTATTAATATAATCCATTAAAATCTCGTTGAGTTGTGACGGTTGATGGTTAATTATTGTTTTTTTTTCAGGCCCGACGGTAAAAAGAAGGCATACGTACGATTAGCACGAGATTATGATGCATTAGACGTCGCGAACAAAATTGGTATCATATAAAAGTCTAATCGTTGTATATTTACTTTTATTTTAATAACATTAAAATTAAAAAATACAAAATAATTCTACTTTTTTGCTTACGTATATTTTCTGATTGTCGATTCTATATGGTAACGTAATTTTTTTTACCATATTTATGATAGACACTATCATATTTTACTGCTTTATCCAAATACTAATCGTGTGTTGGGAATTTTTTGTTTTATCGAAACATCATTGTTATATGTAACGATTGATGGAGGAATGTTTTTATTGTTTGGTTGTGTCTACAACTAGCCATCTGTGTGGCTGAGGCAAGTCCTTGGATTCTTAAAAAAAACTGCAGACGATTTATTAAAATCTACGCCACTGTGGTTGTGAGTGTTGCATTTGGAAGTAATGAACTTATAAATTCAAAAACTGTCCAAATGTATCAAAATTTATAAGGGAGGAAAGTATCCGATAAAGTCTATGCACAATTTAAAAAAAAATGTCCCAATATACTTTTGAAACAATTTAAACATTCTACGGTTTAACAAGTTAAAAGTTTCTAAATGAAATATTTTTGTCTCAAAAACTATATTTGTAAGCAAACATATAAATAACATTACTTGGTTCAAATAGTATATCCCTACAGACTATTGTAACGTATGAAGTACTTGCCTTTGTTTCGATATAAATAAAAAGTAGTACAAAACGTGAACATCCAATTTTTACCAATCAAAATTGAATTAAATTTGTCAAAGAGAAATAACTTAATGAATCATTCAATTCACTTAATGTATATTCGATACGTTTTAATAGTCTTTTAAAAATATGGTGTTGTCCATGTTCCTATAAGCGCTTTCAGCAGAATTTTAAAAAGTTACTGAAAATGCGAAGTATTTAATACACGTAGATAACGAGAGTACCTAATTTGATCGTTATTCAAATTTTGCCAACGATATTTTTTTACGTTAATTGTTTGCATCATAGTATTAAGTTATCGGCGGATAATCACAAAAAGAACCACCTATTTATTTGATATATGCTAGACACAACTTAAAATTTTATTTCTAAAAATCAATATTTTAATTTCTTCAATATTTTAAAAACGAGTTTCTCAACAAAAAAGAAAATCTTCATATATACTGATATCCACTCGCACAGGTAAGTATTATTTGGATTTTGATAGTTACATAAAATTCATTAGCGCAATTGGGCAATGGTTTGGCATGGTCATTGAACAGCATTTATTTCCATATAAATTGATTTAAAAGAAATCCGTCGGTTTTTCTTATTTCGACGTTTATTCTTGTACAATTATGAAAACAATTTTTATGCTAAAAATTTAAGATGGTAATAAATGTTAAAACGAGCAAAATATGGTTTTAAATCAGAAACATTACAAATTCTATAGTATTCATAAAATGTCTAGATGTATGAATGACATTTAAGCCGATTAACATCTTGATGGAAAAATTAATTTTTCCGATTAATTTAAATAATCAGACTCGTTCATTCATGAACGTCAAATATTGTTAAAGTACTCTCAAATAATTTTGATTCTGTAGAATTGAGTGAGTAGGATCATTTACAATAAACAATTGTGAAAAAAAATATGGTAATAGTATATATAATAAAAATAACCACAATGAACAATTATCGTCGTAGAAATAAGTTTTACAATTGAATAAAATGGTTCACAAATAAAACATTTTATTTACGACCTCGCCGAGTCTTGGTCAAAGGCTTAGCTCTAGCGCCTTTTTTGTTGGACTTTTTTTTATCCTTACGCATTTTAGCGCGCATATCTTTTTTCATTCTTGGATCAACCACCTTGTATGGACCTTTAACACCCGCTGGACGTTTTGCTCTCTTGGCAGCCGTGTGCTTCTTAGATACAACATACTTTATTTCTTGTTTCGGCTGTTTCAATTTTTTGTATATTCTAAAAAAAATTTTTTTAAATAAATTAAAAATAATAATAATAAATTGTTCCTCCATTAACCGAAACAACCATCTCAAAAAGCACTCACTGTCTGACTTGTCGAGCTTTTTCAGCTTCTGTAACGTCCACATTTTCTATAACTCCTTCCAACTTCTTTTTTGCCTTTTCCATTTTACGCAAAGCACGCTTCTTCCTTCTAGCTTTTGCCTCACCCACTTTTTTAATTGGTCTTATATTGATCTCTTCTTGTCTTTTGCTGAACTCTTCCACTAGATCCTTAACAATTAAAAAATAGATAAAATTAATATGTTAATAAAACGTCTAATTGACGAGACATTTTTACACATACCTTAGGCACAGGCACATGTTTGTGCATGTGTTTTGACTCGTCTTGTACAAACCAATCAGGCAGATCTTCATCATTGAATGCATACCTATTCCAAGCTTCATCAATAATATCTCTTTTCATTTTTTTGGAAGAAGCCATCAATGTACCCAAAGCAAGACCATTATTATCCAAAACTTTGGCGTTTCTCTTCTTCTTCTTTTTCCCTATTCATTAGCTAATATAATTATACAAGTATTAACATAGAATACATTTAATTCGTGGAATCACTAAAATTTTGATGGTAAAATTACAAATAGCAAATTTTTTTATTTTAGTATCCTTATCTTTATCATATTTATAAGCCATATCATAATTTGACATTCGACATATCTTATTAATTTAATTTACAGACACATATTTGTGACGATCGGAATACAATAAAATTTCAAATATCTTAAGTCAAATAGAAAAAAATAAGCACAATTAAGTTATATTTTGTACCTGCGGCTGTAATTACTGGTACATCGTCCCATTCGTTTATTGGTATAGCAGTGGTTTGATTTTCATCTTCACTCGTATCAAATTCAGAATCTGTAGTTTCATCATCTTTTTCGTTAGAGTTCATTTTATTATTTTTATCGATTTTTTTTCCATTTACTAATTTAGTAGCATCATCATCATTTTCTTCATCGTCTAAGTTGTCTCTATACATTTTACCACCTTTGGATTTAATTATGGCAGCCATTTTTTCTAATTCGTAATCTTCATCTTCTTCTTTTTCTACATCTTTAAACACGTCCTATGTACAACAATAAATCATGTAATTAATTATAATTTGCACAATTATTATAATTTACCTTATCAAACCAAAGTTCTGCTTTTGATAATCGTTTATCTTTTACATCTCGATAATCAAGATCAGTAATTAGAGGATGGTTTTCATTTGGATCGGAAAATGTCACTTTTTTCTTGGGTAATGCTTTAGACGAAAGATTTTCATCTTTAAAACCTGACAATAGAAATAGAAGTTAATTAACGGTTCATTTAATAGACTTAAATAGCATACCTAATCCTTCAGTATCGCTATCAACTTCATCAGATGATTCTTGTTCTGATGCACTTTCATCTGAACGGTAGAACCTAATATTGAAAAAAGAAATGTTAAAAATATATTGATACGAAATATGTAAAATTATTACATTCCAGATTTGTCGAGGTAAGTACGGTCTGGATCGTATTTCTTTTTCTGAGGTTTAACTTCAACATCTAAAGAATCCTCTGAATCAATCGCATCCGGTTCCTGATCAATTATACTGTCTAAAGCATTTTTAGTCTTTATATTAGACAATTGAAACACGCCGGTTGTACGATCTTCAGTAGGCCCTAAATCATTTTTATGCACCATTTTCAAATTCATTTTAGTTTGTAATTTTGTTCTTTCTTTATTCGTCTTTTTCTTTTTGCGTTTTAACTCTCTTCTTTCTTCATCCTACATACAGATAGATATTACACATAATTTAACATCATTCACGACGTTACTAGTTAGTTACCTGCAACTCTCTGATTTGTTTATCAACTTCGTCTAATTCTTTTTCATCTTCTGAAAGTTCAATATCATTTTCCTTGTTTTCGTCATTAGATTCTTCAGATTCAACTTTTTCTTCTTTCTCTTGGAATACCTTCCACCAATTCATTAACGATCTAATATCTTTTCGACCTAACACTTTAATATCTTTACAACATTCTTTAATTTCATTTGTCGTACTCGGATGATTTGCAATTTTTGGATCATCTAAAACTATCTAACAAATATCAAAATAATTAAATAATTTAACTATTACAAATTACTTCTATAAATGTTAACAATAAAATATGAAAATGCTTAATCATTTACTTCGTACGCATCTTGTAACGCTATTGCTGGATTTTTACATGTCACATAAGTTGAAACTGGCAATTGTTTAAATAATATAGTTGTGTTATCTGGATAACCTTCAGCTTTTGGCTTCTTTGATGTTTTACTTTCTGAATCTAATTTTATCTATAAAGAAGATAATATCAAAAGAATTTAATGATTTTAAATTAATCCCTATAGTAAATTTTACTTGTGGTTTAACTTCCAAATCTTTGAAAACATAATTAGCGTTGAAAAATCGCGTATCTAGTTTGGCTGGCTTCAAGTAATACTGACAAACGACGAATATTTCAGCCGATTCGCTACGTGATGCTTGTGGTTTGGTAGCGTGTACTTTTTTGAAAAGTTGTTTAAAAACCCACATAAGGGCGTTGTAATCCTTTGATCTGAATACTTTGGTAATGAACCATCCACCTTCCCTGAGATTATGACAGCACAACTTCAATGCACTCAAAGTAAGACAAGATTGAGAATACGCATCGTAAATCCAATTTTGACCTAAAGACGACGATTATTTAATTTGAAAATGAAAACGAAACCGTAAACGACGGTATTTATTTATGGGTAATAGAGAAAAATCACTGACCAACATTGGGAGCTCCGTCATTCAACACAACATCAGCCTTGTACGATTGCAGTTCTTTGCCAAGAGCTGACTGACATTGCGGAGTCGTGATGTCTTCCGTTAAACATATACAGCCGGGCACCGGCTTTATGGGATACAAATCGATACCGATGACAATGCTTGACACGGGCATATTTTGTTTGGCCACTTGCATCCATCCTCCGGGTGCTGCACAAAGATCAACGAGTACACGAGCTTTTTGCAGAAATTCGAACTTCCTGTTCAACTGGAGTAACTTGAACGCGGCACGAGATCTGAATCCTAATTTAACGTCACGCGAAATTTAAAAACAAGCGTTACGCACATTTCAACGAAAATTACTTACCGGTTTCTTTGGCTAAATGGTAGAACTTGTCTTTACGCTGTTTTCCAATTTTACTCTTTTTGCCCATCTTTGTACGCGGGCACGGGTGCTAAAAATACAAACCGAATAAATCACGCGACGAACACGGCCGCGGAATCTCTGAATCCTAAAAACATTCAAAACATTTCGGTTTTGCGAAGGAACTTCGAATACATTTTTGAAAAAGTGATACGGTTATCTCGTTTAGGTTATGTTTAATAACCGCGGGTACTCCATGTGCGCTGACGGTACGTCAAAGACGTTCTGAACGGTTTTTCCTCCGTTTAGTCGCGCGTTTACGAAATTCAAATTCCCGACGTCTTCGTTATTTTATGCCGCTATAAAATAACACGTAGTTTTTCGATTCACAGTTAACGTATTTACTACAGCAACACGCTAAAAGAGACAGCCGTCGTACGCAATATACGAAAAATGTGCCCTACGTCATAGGCAAAATTATACGGCGTTTACGGTTAATTTTTGTTAAACGCGCCCGACGAACGGACGAGAAGGTTGTAATCGTTTTTAGATTATTCCCGTCTTGGTCGCTGTAATTTCGTTCGTTTATTTCGACGTCGGGGCTAAAAACGTTTGTCCCAAAAGATTCGCGTTTTCCCCGTGAACCCGTAATTTTTGCAACGGTTCCCATATATTTGTGTGGAGTCACTTTTTGGATAGTGTCGTCGGTACTTCGGTGGTCCATTGCGCGTAGTGATCTAATTGTGAAATAGTCGTTCGATCGTCCGACCGACCGACCGACGGAATAATGAATTCGAAACGTAACAAAATATACGATAAACAACGTAAACCGAGTTCGTAGAAAGAGTTTTTTAAAACGAATTTCCCCGAATTTCGTAAGTACAAGTTGAACGAATTCGAGTGATTTAAATTAAACGCTCCCGGTATATTATTTTACCTAACGCGGAAAAAATTATTTAAACGTTCGTAATTGATGGTGGGTGAGGGGGAGTGAAAAGCGTCGACGTAGTCCAATCGCTTCGATTATTATTATTGTCGTCCGTAATCGACATTAGGTAGAACAAAAAGCCACGAATAAACGGCGTAACGCGACTATGATCGATGATCGCCGTCGTTGACTAGTATCGTATACGGCGCCAAAAGTCGATACGATTTCGTCGGTAGTTATCGTAATTTTTGTTTAAACGATGAATGGCCGAACAGTTTCGTGGGACAGACGGTTGAACGGTTTGGCGAGGAGGATGGGTGGAGGGTGTTCGACCGACGTGCACGGCCTTGGAGTTTTGCGCTTTTTAGGACCGGGTCAGAGGCGACGCGTATTAGATCGCGCGCGCAACGATAAAAGAAAAACAACGGCGATTCGCGAACATTCGAAAATCCGTTTCGTTTAACCGGGACAAAGTTGTAATCGGCATGCACCGATCTAGATGCGTATCGGTTTAATTGCGCGAACGGCGGTTTAAGAAAACCGATTGTACGTACAATATTCGATCGGCCGTTTCGAAAGTGCCGCGGGAACGGCGTTATCTACGGATGATCGGGTTCGGATAATGCGCGGGTCGTAGCGAAAAAATAATAGTAAAACTAAATTTACATATTTCAATATTCGCGCGTACATTTATCGAAATGTACGTAGGTACGCGTGTTTGTATATACAAGCGACGGAGTCGAACGGGCGTATCAAAACAAAAAACAAAAAACACGAGAAAGTATTATTATACGCCGGGCGCGGTAACAACAATCAATATCGCCAATAGCGAATGTTTGGAACATTTTCCGCCATAAAATTCACCTCCGTTTTACGCCGTTCGTATCATTATTGCCGCCGGTCCGAACGCGAAAACAGAGCGTACACGACGTTTCTTCGAATACGACACCGACGGTACGAATTTCTTTTTTTTTCCGAGGGGGAAATTTTCCGCGTACTCTTTTTATAGTAAGTACGCGCGCGTCGTCGCGACCCGAAAGTCCTCCGGCCAAGTCGCGCGGTATTTCGAACGGGTCAGTTGTTCGGTTTTTGGCCCATAATTCTTCGTCGGACGTTCCGCTCGCCCGACATACATAATCGTCTATATCCGCGCCATCTGTCCGCAACGTTAGTAAAGCGCGTACGGTTTTATCCCATTGTAACGTGTAGCCGTCGTGTGCGACAAATTTCGCAATTCGCCGTTAAATCGCGTCTCTTATTTGAACGTTGGTTCGCCTTTCCCGTCCGTTTCGTCATTGTCGCGCCATTTATATATTGTTGAACGTTTGTTTCGAGACCGATTGTTTACATACATCGGGAACGGGGCGATTTGTCATTGCCGATTGGCGTCATTATTATCCAGGGAACACAAAACGCTCCTCGCTAATGGCCTCGAGTGTATCCGTGTTTTGTGTTTCGAGTAAACAACGTGACGCAAAGACCGCATTTGTTGTTTCGTACACGGGTGGATTCGTAGACGATCAAAAATTGCGGCGGCGGCGGTGGCGGTGTAGGTGGTGGTGGTGGGAGCAAGAGGACGCGAATATTGAACAAATTCCGACGGTAATCTGGACGATTTTCATATTTTCGACAAATCCAAAAATACGTCCGACGGATTTACGTCGGATTTAACCACGCGGACTTGGACGGTTCGAACGGCGAATACGCGAGAATTTCACCGTCTACGAGTTTCGCGTATTAGTTTGTTGGCGTTTTTACACGACCGGTCCGATCGACATTTTCTCGGAACATGAAAAGCGGGAACGTTTTCGAAAAATACGCCGGCGGGACTATAATATACCGTTATACTCTTACGGCGCGTCACCGCGGTATCGTAATAATTGTCCGTAAAATTGTGTTTTTCTCGCCTTCGCCTTCGACATATTTGCACGATGAAACGCCGCCCGTCGTCGTTATTATCTAATCGTACTTGTTTGCTAAAACGTAAATTTTGTGTGCGTGCGCGTGTGTCCTCGGTTCATATCTTCTTTCGCCACTACCGAATGTGCCGTAAATGATGACGTTCAAATTATTTCCCCCGCGCGCGTTTAATACTTAATTATTATTTTTTTCTTCGTCTACAATAAATATCTGCGGGGTCGTTCACGTGACAATATCATCGAACGCGGTACTATATTATTGATACGTCATCGATTGACATTATACACGTTTCTACGTTATAATTAATAGCGATACGCCATTTTGGTAATAATTTTGAAAATAACTGGACACCGACGATAACGGTGTAGTCGAAAGTTAATATTGGAAAAAAGTCCGATCGGTTTATTCAATATTACGCGTCCGAAAACGATGACGTTATTGTCCAATTGTTTAACTCGCGTATATTCGCACGGGTTTCTGTTCGGTATCCGTTGTATTATTGTTTCGTTTACGCTCTTTGAGTGTTTTTAGATTTCTTTTCCATATATCGTTTCGGTTTTTACGTTAATTTTTTTTTGTTTTGATAAAAATATTTTCAATAGTTCGTTTTAATATAGCGTCGGTGTTTACGAAAGAATCAAATATGTAGATTACAATATGACGATGTAAATGACGGAATTTCACACGAATTCGTAAAACATACGGAATAATTTTCGTGCGACGTTCTAAAGTGGTCGCGGCGCCACCGGTTGATTATTACTGCCGTTGTTTAATCGGTTCAAAAGTTGTTGTACCATCACTGCCGTATGGTAAAACTACGAGTTTTTTTTTTATTTTTAATTAATCGTCAACAATATTACGCGAACGTTGTATAGCCCCTGTGCGACGCTGTTTCGCGCGCGGTGTACAACGATCGATCGAGAAAATTGGAATAAACGGGAAATTGTGGGACGTTCAATTGTCGCGGACACCGGACGAATTATAAATACCGAAGTGGACGAACATGAGTCGTCCTCAGTTCGTTCGGCGAAACGCGAACGTCCTAGAAAACGTCTAACCGAACAAATAATCCTGTAGAATTTCGGTTTTTACGGCATTACAAACAACAGACATACGCGCACGTGTTGTATTCTACTGTCAACCTTGTATTTGTATGGTTACGACCACCTTCTGTTGCAGTTATACACGCGCATACACGTATGTATATATATATAAATAAACAAAATATATTACGCGTAACGGTTAATAGCGGGCTCGTCGAAACGCGCAGAATACGGCACATTTTCGCGTATCCGACAAGTATACACAAAACGCGGCCGTGTCGCGCGATATTTAATTGGCGCGCGTTTTCGTCGAAAAAAAAATGGTGTAAATAACGGGGACAACAAGAGTACGTTACCGACGTACATTTACTACCCGGTCACTCCTCCACCCGCGCCCCCCCACCATCCCTCCCACTGGTCGGCCGTGTAAAGTTTCGACGAATTCTCGCGTAGGCGCGCGGTACTACGGATACAAATCGTCGTCTCGTTTTGACGTCATCGTCGTAAACTTCGACCGTCGTTTCATACCGAATCGGCGACGTGGCGGGTGGACGTGTTTCCTTCCTCTCCATTGACGGACGTCACTCCCTCCACTCCACTTCACCTTCGCGCGGGGTCGGGGAAACACAAAATAATAAACGACGCAATTATATATCGTTAGTTTCGAGCGCGGAAATTCCGTCCGAAAATCCCCGGCTTCCAATTTCGTTCGATTTTCTTTTTTTATCCGCTTTGTTCCCGGAATTTTCGTACTTATTAAGTATTAATAAGTATAATACCGTCGTTACTAACGACGGACCGAGTCGTATTCTGTACCGTCATGACGTTGTCCGATACTCTTTTAGGCATCGTCGTCGTCGTCGTGTTAAGCGCGAACCACCAAAAGGGGAGAAGACTATAATATTGATCGTTGGCCGTTGTAAACGATTACTGTTTCCTTTAGACGAACCGATTGGGTTTCCGCGGTAAAACCAAATCGAATTATAGGCGGAACAACGAAAAGAGACGCGGCAAAAAACGAATAATTCCGTTAGACATTTTTGAAGCAAATGGTTAATCGATCGTTCGTAGCGTGTTTTCCAATTACAACGTATTACGCTTTCACGTTTCGGGAAACGGACACAACGAACGCGCAACGAGTTCCATTCTATTATCGTTATTTTCGCAAATATCGAATTCGACAGTCGAGTAGATCACGTACGTGACGACGTTCGTATGGCGGCGATTTTTATTTTTCATTTTAGAACCGATTGGTTTTACTTTTGCGTTTCGTCGGGCGAACTCGTACTTCGCTAAAATCGTTGCTGTTCACTCCCCTACCCTCCCCCACTTCTATTGGCCACCAGCGGTGGCGTCATCGTACTAAAGCGAGAATCGCCTACACGGGTACGCGAATGGTGGACGGGCTCGTGAAATATCGCGTTCGAAAGTGCCGCCGACGTCGTAAACGTGAAATATCCGTACAGCGATCGGGAAATATTCGTGGAAACGTTCGCTTTTCCCGTCAACTATTTCACTTTTTCTTTCTCGAGAATATCGATAGTTTTAAATTTTCGGAACTATGCCCAAAACTCGATTTTTCAAAAAGGTTCACGATTGTACGGCGCGTAGTAAGCGTAAGGAAGATGTAGTATTTGTCGGACGAATACTGAAGTGTATGAAACCGTTCGTGAAACATTTTTGAAACGTTTTAAACGTCATTTAATCGTTACATTTGTTCCCACCTCTTCATACGCAATTCGTAAACCAACTAATCGACTATTTTTTATTCATATTTATATGGCGTACGTAAATACGTATTAGGCGCGTGATAAATCTATGTTGGTTTTTGACTAGATGTTTTTCGTCGCAGTGGGAACGAACCGTGTGCGGATGAAAAGCTAGCCGCTTAAAGCGAACGGAATTTCGAAGAAAATCTAAACGCTTCGGTCGATTTTCTGGTGGGAGTAGATTTTTCGTCGGTTTCTTTTCGCTTTAGTTAGAGAATAAACGTTCGAAAACGTAAAGATTAATAAACGGGTTTTCTTTGGACGCGGACATTTAATCGAAACGTCCATTATCTACGATTTCTTTGTCGCGTAGACGCGTATTGCGAAAACTACGCGTATTCCGTAAAAACGTTTTACTCATAACCGTTTACCTGTCAATCCGTACCGACAACTAGTAACGTTTATTGCCGGGCCCGGGCGGTATTCAATCGACGAGGTCGTTCGAGTCTAAGGGTTTTTCGTTGCCGCATGAACAACAACAACAAGTTTGGACCCTTCTCGAGGGGGGAAAAATACTCGAAATTCGGTAATTCAAAAATTACAATATACGCGTAAATACGTATAAATTTATAATATTTTTACACTACGCCGTGCAACGATAAACACTAGCGCGCTTGTTCGCGTAATTGGGCGACCATAAAAAGAAACACGCGTGTATGTATGTATATCGTACGTGTATTGGTAGTCAATGTAAAATTGATATCGTTTGCAAATATGTGGACGAAAAAATAATAATAAAAATTATTATCGTTTCCCAAGGTCGTCGAACGAACGAACGTAATTCCGACAAACGCTTCGCGAAAATATTAAACGCATAATACGTTTTTTATCGTCGTCGTTTGTAACGCGTGTGACGGCGACGGAGGTGGCTGCGGTGGCGACGAACCTGATAAAACGCTTTATGCAACGACCGGCAAACCGAGAACAAAAAAAAACTAACCCTACGACGTGTGGCGTACCGTCGTCGTCGTCGTCGTCCGTGAGAACGGCCAACCACGAACAACTCGTCGTTTACGGGCTTTTTTTTTACATTGTCCGGCGGTATTTCGTCCGTTTCGTTAAGTCGCGCGATTCGCGTGGACTTATTTTCGTATTAAATCCTACAACAACGACCGAGACCCGATTACGCGTCTTTTTCAAGCGCAGATCGAACGGCGATCCGTATTTCGCGACGGTTCCGCGTATTTTTTCGGGCGTCCTTTTCCGGAACGTATTTTGTGGCCGCGTTAAAACTCGTTTGGCGTCGACACAACCGTCGAACGTCCGAATCTTTCGGCAACGTTGACGAACATAACGGCCACCTTTTTTTTTTTAAAAGTTTAGAAACGGCAGTGGGTAGGGAACTGTTGATCACAATGTTGCCTCCCCACCGCCATCGTTTATTCGGGAAAAATATAACGTCATATAGCGCAATATTAAAACGCTTAACGCGAACAATATAAACTGAACAACGCGTCGCCGGAGTTAACGACCACCGCCGCCTGGCTTCAATCGTCACACCGATACGCGAATAAAATGCCCCGCCGTAAATGGCTTTCCGTCCGAAATTTAATAACTCTATCGATTTATGTCTACCCTATTGATAATTACGAACGTGTTTTCCACCGATCGTATTCGTTCTCTCTGTTTCGCGCCGTCGACGTTATTTTATCCGTAATGTACAATAACGGGCGGGAGCGAAATTTCCCGCCGCGCTCGTCGGTTGTGGAAATCGCGCGAATACGTCATTCCGTCGTCAGTC
Organism: Geopemphigus sp. TES_GeoC_2020; assembly: GCA_025469175.1. Taxonomy (NCBI): domain Eukaryota; kingdom Metazoa; phylum Arthropoda; class Insecta; order Hemiptera; family Aphididae; genus Geopemphigus; species Geopemphigus sp. TES_GeoC_2020. The sequence continues at coordinate 4,062 of JAIPRN010000352.1, read as the reverse complement.
CCACACGCCCACGCGTGGGTCGTCGTGTCGAGGAGAAGAATAATCGCCGCCGGATTTGTTTCGCGCGCGCGCAGTCGGCGGTGTAACGACGCGGAATGCTAAAATGTGTGTTGGCCTTGAGAAACGGACGCGCGAAAATAAAACAAATTCCGCCGTCGCCGACCGTTGCAGCAGCACACCGTTGGCCCACCTGCTGGCGTCGTAGAACCGAACTAAACGGAATTTCGCGAAATTTTTCGTAACCAACAAATAGATAGATGGCGCGACGGCATTGTGCTCGGGAATTGCCCGTTCTCCTAGAATAGAATAATCGTAATTGGCGGTCCGAAGCGAACGATACGCGCGTTTCCGGGCGGACGACGCGACGTGTAGGACGACGACGGTACATCGGGCGTGTGTGTGTGTGTTTTCGTCGATCGGTGTATCGCCTTGATCTAGTGTATAAAAATATACGCGAGGCCTCGGAACGACGTAAATATTTATTCGCGAACGGTCGGGGTACACTCGGACGTATCCGGTTGTATCGTTTTCACGGAGGCGCTCTGACGAACGTGGCGAAAGAAAAATTCGTCGTCGACCGAGGGGGGACGCGGACGATAAGGGGGAAATCGTCGACGATTTTCGTCGCGACACGAATTCCATTGTGAACGGCCCGAAGACGTGCGTGTGTATCGAACGGTACACGATACACAGACGACGATTTGAGGGACCCGGGACGGACGATCATCGGCGGCAGTGGCGCGTAGCAATTTGTTCGGGACCGCCTCGAAAACGCGACTTTTTTTGGCCACTCGAGTGTCGTCGCGCCGTATGTATTGTACACACAAACGTGCGAGTATTACGTAACGTGGGACGGAAAATCGAAACGCCGTCGAACGGCGCAGCGGTAACGAGTACGTATCTATCATCCGCGCTCACGACCAAATTACGTGGGTATATTATTACGGTAGCGATGGCGCCGGACGTGTTATTCTATATATGTTAGATCAGAAACGGCGTTCTCGATATACATATATATATGTATGAATACACTGGTATACGTAAACGAGTGGGTAGACGTGTTCGACCTTCGCGGCGGGAGGGACGGACATTTTCGAATCCCGGGCACTTTAGTCGAATTCGCGTACCCGTAAAAAGCAAAAATATCGTCGGGCGCTGTATATATATATATATAAATACACGCGCCGCGCCGAAAGAAACGATAAATCAACGGGCTCGAATAATAACGCCCGGGCGCGCGTATAACTGTGCCATCGATTTCCGACCGCCGGAATAAACGTATCGTCGGACGCGAATGTTTCCGAAACGTTTTCGGCACACGTCTCTAACGGCGTTCGACTTTCGATCGGCTTGGTTCGATCGTACCGAATTCGTTAACGATCGGCGAGAAGAAGCGCCGCCGTTGTCGCGACGACGAGCGCTCGTTGTAATAATTAACCGCGAATTATTCCGTATTATTTCGGACAACGCTGCACGGTAATCGTTCTCCACTCGCGTCCGATTGTTGAAACACTTTAATCGAAACCGCGCGTTTCGTTAATCCGGTACAAAAAGAAGTCGACGAATTTCGAAAACCGTGATCGTTCCACTTTTGTATACATAACGTTCGATTTATTCGGTCGCACCTGAAATCATAAACGAATTGGCTGGGTAACACGTACGTGCGCCGTATATACGGAGCGCTATTTGTATCCTAAATTTGTTATCGTACTCGTTAAAATACTACCTTACGTAATGTTTGTATACGCGTATATAAAATATGGAGAACGTGCTTGATAACGTCACAATACGGCTTGGTTCGAAATGTCGGAATTGCGTTTATTAACGAAAACTTCGTAATTTGTACGAATAAACAGTTTTTTTATTATTTTTTTTATCGGCATTTTGTGAAACAATTAGTGCCGACAGTTAAGCGAAAAATACGAATTCGACTAAAACTTAATACTTCAACTCTAAATCACGTTAGATATTAAATAAAATTATCGATATTACACAAAGTACATATAATTTACGATAGCGTACGAATAAACGTTAAAAACGGAAAATACGACGGGCGACTATATACGTGTGGGCGCGCGCGCGCGTTACTATCGTAAAACGTCGACGTTTTAAGACGTTCGTCAGACGGGCCGAGGAGGAATTCAATTTGGTCGTGACGATTGTCACTTTTCACCTGTTCGTCCCGTGAAAGGGTGGCGAAAACGATTTATTTAAACGCGAGTTCCGCCGGAGAAATCCGTATTTTCTAACGCTTTTTCAGACGATTCGTGTCGCCGTGTATTACGCGAATAGTATTAAAGGTTATCGGCGACCATTAAAAGGGCGCGCGACTTTAAACGAAAAAAGTCGAACGACGACGGTTGCGGGAAACACCGTCCCGGCTACATGGGTCCATATGGCCGTATTACGCGCACCCAAGTTCCAACGGTTTCCCTAATAATTGTTACTCACGCGACTCGTACGTTTTGCATACGCACGGTTACGCGTTCGCGTCCGAACAAAAGGCGTTTAATTATTTGCGTTTCCGTACGGGCTCGTTCGAACGCCGAAATCCGTGCGCGTCCGATTTCCGAAACGTGTACAATATACGAGTATAACTTACGGTTCTACGTTACGCGCCCGTTGCGTGGATCGTCTAAAGCGCCAAATAATAAAACAAATCGTTTCGCGAAACGAAAATGGAAGCCGTATTTATTTAAACTCGTGGCGACGTACGGAGAGTTCATCCGGTTTAGATTTGCCACGGAAACCGTAGACATACGACCGAGCGGACGATAGTTCCGCGGGCTCGACCGATTACTCGAGCCGGTGCTACGCGAAAGTCAAAAGCGAAACACGAATACCGCGGTTTTCGAAAAATACGATCGAGGGACTAACTCTGCGATCGGAACGACCGAGTAGGTACGGTAATTATTTTTCGCGTACATTCGATCGGGCGACGTATTTTCGTATTTTAAACGAAAACGCCAATCGCGAACAAATCGAAAACCGATTCGACCGAAATAGTCGACGTTTGCACTATACCGAGGGAATTTTAAACGGGCTCGAAAGTTATCGTATTTCGTTTACCTGCCGCCGTAACTTATTCGATTACTTTTCCAGATTATTTGTGATAGATGACGTGCACGTCACGAGCAGATTTCCAAACGGATTTCAGTGCACGTAATAATAGTTTATTTCTATATATTTATATATTAGTAGAACGTCGTGGCGCTACGAAACGGAAAATTTTGTACGGTTCACTTTCACCGACGGTAATTTATCAAGAGAAACAAAAAGACAATAAACGAAACCCATTTGCCCCCGCGCCCTCGCCGACTTGCCCCCGCGTGACCTTAATACTATCGTTTTCACGTCGTTCGCGACTTCTGCCGCGGTGTATATAAATATATACACACACACACACATATACATGGACTCGCGGACTTTTTGTCGGAAAACTTTCCCGACGGAACGCGTTAAACGTTTTCATTTTCGTATCGCGTCGTCTACGTAACGCCCACAGACAACAGGGCGCTTACGTCGTACAATTGTTTGTTGGGTATCGTCCACTTTGGTCCGAAATGAAAACGCGTACAGTTTTCGCGTTCTTTCGGACGTACCATACACGTGTATAACATCATACCCGGCGGCGCGTTATCGTGTTGTGTAGCTATTAAAGACTATCAAACGAACGCGGGACTGTTCCTATTTCCGACCAAAACTAAACTCTTCATCTACCAAATGTACATAAGACCAATAATAACCTACGCCGGTCAGGCGTGGGGTCCTATGATCTTTCGCTCCAACTGGTTAAAACTCGAATCCATCCAGAACCGGAATCTACGTACAATCCTAAAAGCTCCCCCTTATGTCAGCAGTTCCAACATACGTTACTCAACTAAATTACCGACCATACAGTCCCTAATTCGGAATTACACCAAAGCACTTTTTTACAAAAATTCCATATCTCACTATACCCAAATTTCTGAAATAGGTCGATCCTCAATCTCGCCCTGCGTCAATAGAAAAACCCGTCCGCTCCCCTGGTCGACGTCATCCTGCTAATCCTAAAAATTCCAT
>JAIPRN010000351.1:68454-91842 GCA_025469175.1 Geopemphigus sp. TES_GeoC_2020 | reverse complement strand
TATGTATATATGAATATATATGTATATATGAATATAGAGTCTACGGTTGATCATCGGCGTGTACGTTCTTACGTATGGTAAACGGTTCGGAACGTTTTAATTACTTTGTACAACAGCGATTCAGTTCAAAATAAAATATACGAGTCCGGGTTTCGAAATTCGAATTTGTACAAAAATAATGACGTATTTTATCACCTCGAAAGAATCGCACATCGTGCGTACCTTGTAATTCGCGTATTTTCATCGTTATTATCGAGTAATTGTTCGTATATTTTTGTATTTTCCGTGGACTTTTGTAATATCGTGGTTCTCCTTTTTTCCAAAAGGCATCTCGTGACGGTCAAACGAATTTGTGTATAGGTAGGGTACGCGGTATATTTAATTAAAATTGGTGGTACACAGTTTGTGTGTTTTGGAGTGCACCGGTTCTTCCGGTTGACGTATTATTTTATTTGGGATGGATCATCCGGTTATAGTTACAAGCATACGAGGAAAACGGTGCATTCCGGCTAACTCTGAAAGCAGCCGTTGATCCCTTGTAGATAAAACTCCAGACCGAACACACTACTTACACGTATGTATACCAAAATCCAGGACGTTAATAATATTTTACTCAGCTTGAACGTCGTGTAACTAGGACGTTGTGAAACACCGGGGACCGTTAATACAAAAGCGTGTTCTTTGATCTTTAATTCGTACGCGTTACGTTTGTGCGGGATACGTTTAAAAAAAAAAGCGCGTACGACGCGAAACATTGTTTGTTAAACTGTTAACGACTCGAAGTCAACAATGCCTACTGCGACCGAAGTCTAGGATTAATATATGCGATTCGTGATGGAATAACGACGAAATTCGTAGAAGTAAATATTACAATGTATAAACAAATTTGATATTCCCCCTACACACACACACACACACACACATACACCAATAAATGACGAAATCCCAACGGTGTTCGAGTCTCGAGATTTTCTACAAATACTCGAAATATTGGGACGTTAGAAAGAGATCGAGCACGTACGTGCCAGTTATATTGCTCTTTAACTCCGCCGGTTTTGTGTGTACGGTATTTTTCCATTCGCGACACATTCACCGGTACGTTACTCGAAGACGCGATTTGTAAAAAGGAAGCAACGTTAAACAGTAAATCTACTGTTAACGTTCAGTTACCGTTCGAGGCTTTTTTTTTTGTTCTTAGTCATTCGCCTCCGTTGCCGGGTAAAGGTTATATTAATTTCACCGGGTCCGCCGAAGCAACAATCGCCGTTGCGTATCACCGCAGGCGTGCGTTTCATTGCGCAAGTCTATCGATTGAACTTTAAACGGATCATTAAGCGCGATTCACTGACAGTAATTATTCTCCCCCGTCCACTCCTGAATACGTTTAAGCAAAATGCCACGCGCGTCACGTCCACGGGTTCCCAACGGCTGCTGCGATATTTATTGTAATCGCGACCGGCACCACCACCGGGAATATCGTCGATACATTCGTTATGTAATTCCGGTGCAGCTGAACACAAACTCCTAAATCGTTTTTCGCGGTACTGCCGACCCATGACGCCGTTACGGCCGCGTCCGATATACACACACGTACCCCCACCCGTTACGTAGTATTTACACGACTGGCCGGTCACGAACAACGACGGTGGACTTGCTGCGTTTTCTGCCGAAAATTTACTAATTTAAAATGGCGTGACGACAATAGAGTCGGTCACCGCTCTCGCTCTACATTAGTGCGTGAGCCTTCTCTCGGGACACTCCGCGCGTAAATATTAATACAGTAACTGCGCTCCGTAGCGAACATTTCACAAAAACACGCACGCCGCCGTTCCGTGTCAATTGAATTATTATTAAAAATTTGCGCCGGTTGAGAAGCGTTTTCGTCGAAACGTTTTCTCTCTCTCACTCTCTCTCTCTCTCTCTTTTTCTCCGGTTTTCTTCTTTAACTACAAAATAGTGCTACTCGCTAATGCTACTCGACTCACGGGGTATATTAAATAATACGAAGAAAGGAACGTGACGATGGAAATTAATTACGGAATTTTAATAAAGTTTTTCAACGTCCGCCTCGTTTTTGTGATGTATATATATTTGAAAGCAATAAGTTGAACGCATTTTTGCCATCGTGTTTACGGATTTGAAAATTATAACATTCTCAAGTAGCGTATTGTAATATATTTTTACAGAAAACGCACTGGCTCAATATTAACCTGCTATTCAATTACGTGTCTTTTAAAAATCATAGTTTCTCGTCATTCATCTCTCGTAGCATATATCTTAATTCATTGGTTAATAGCTTTTATTCATTCACTGTTTACGATTCAAAAAAACCGGAATATTTATGTCACGTTTAGCATACTTAAATACGTAATATTTATAAGCAAAACAATTGGCGTATTCGTATTTATCGAAGCTTGCGATTCGATTATTATCGGTTTACGACGAACCTTTTCTTATTATTCTATTTTACGTGATTCACTAACTAAGATTCCTTCGAGAAAATATCACTATACATTATATTTTACACTGTGGCTATATTGTTAGCCGTTTTGTGCCGGTCAAGTGAACAATCGTTTAATTTTTAAAAGCTCCGATAAGTACGCTGAAATCTATCTAATAATGTGTAGAACACGATTTGGGCGTTCGACCGTAATAATAAAAACTGGCCCGTTCGTTTAATCATTCATCGGGGTTAACGTTTACGAAAAAGATTGTCGTTTTAATTGGAAAAATACAATTTTTTTTACGTAAAATACGTTTTGCGGCATGACCCAAAATGATAAAAGTCGTCATGCGCAGAATCTGTCGTTAGAGTCGTTGCCCATTACGTAGACAAGCGAATTCCAAACTTTTACAACCACGGTACCCATAGGGAATAGTTTGTGTTTCTTGGAACCCTAATGTTTCTAACACAAACTTAACCCCATTTTCAAATAATTTTTGAAAAACCGATACCCCGAAAAATGTTTTAAAGATATTCTTCGTGATTATTGCTTATTACAATTATTTAAAAAAAACACGTTTCTAGCAAAAATTTATTTATTAAAATAAGGAATTTTTATTATTAAAGTAATAAAAAAGTTCATTTTAACAAATTATAATTAGTTGGATTTGACGATATACATTTACTTTTATTATTTCTAACGTGAAGTAGAGGACTGTTTCATAGCTTCACTTTCAACAGTTTTAAAATTGGGTTTTTGACCTATAATTTGTATTCATAGGTCTGGAGCGACATCAAATCTATTTCTGTACTTATTTTTAGCATAAGCAAAAGAGAAAAAACCAGCCTCATAACGATAGGTTATTCCAAAAATTAGTTAAGTTACAATAGTTTTTTCAGCTATATATAGGTATTCGTCCTTAAGCCCAATCAAAAACTCGTTTAAAGATCCGAATTCAAATTTATATTTTAAGAAAAACATACTTTGAATTTCTTTAAGATCTTCATTTTCAAGCATGGACAACCAAGAACGGCAGGTTTTTTTTTTGGTTCACAAAAAGATATTTTATCCAATCAATATCATTAAATTCATCAGGAAAGTACTCTTACAATGATTTTTCGAAATTTTTCAATTGTTTGATTATGTTTTTTCTTATATCAGTTGTAATTCGTTTTCTTTTAAAAACGCCATAAAAAAGGAAAGCGTTCAAAATCTTTGTCATTTCAACAAATCCTCACAAAAGTTAAATTTGGTTTTTAAAGTTATGATTTTATCTCTCGCTAGAACTATAGTTGTTGCTTTTCGTTGCAAAGACTTGGTAATTTCAGTAAATCTACTAAATATATCTACGAGGTAAGCTAATTTCATTAACCATTGCTTATGTAATAACTCAAAATAACTCGTAGATGTAGATACATCTTGCGGAACGATTGAGATTGTTCAATGGAACTTTTGGTTTCCGTAGAACACACCTCAGAAATCACTGACGTAGATAACGCATACACGCATTCGTCTGTTGCCATCATAAAACGTCATTCCGCGGTACATAATATCATTTTTTTACTACCTGTAGTTGTGAACGAGATAAAAAGAAATAAGCAAAATTGGGTAGGGCACACACGTGGGAGCGGAGGACCAGACTTTTTGGTTAAAAAAGTACCGCTGGAAAACTCACAAAAAAAACTACGTAGATTATGACTTTGTTGGGAAGATTACGTTGAACAAAATTTCGCAAGGCTCTCGGAATTAGAGCAAACATATTGAAATTGAAGGGAGACGGAACGAGAAAAGAACCGAAGCGAATATGTTTGGCGGAATGGTTCTGGCCGCCGTAACCTTCTTCGTAAAAAATAAATAAATAACGTAACCTGTATGGTTAACAAAATGAAACAATAAAATATACTGGTTTCGTCAAAAATCCTTCAAATTATATTCTTAACGAGAATTCCGGATGAAAATAAAACGTGGCCACGTAAATTCCCTATGATAACGCGAGTTTTATGTATTTTGACAGTCCCGTGTTGAAAATAATACGATAATAATGTGAAGACAAAATGATCACCGTTGGTCACGTAAACGTCACTCGTGCCGGACATAATACACCTCTATCGGCAAAATGGTTTTCACGATGAAGAAGTAACGAGGGAGCGATTTTCGATTCCACCCTTTCATCCAACGTCGGCGATTTCGCAGTAGCAAACTTAATATCAACAATTATTGTCGTTAGTCACCCGCGAATTCAAACCCCGACGTTCCTCGGCCTCGTGCACGTCAAACGTCCGCATTATTCTCCGCGACATTATTGGCGAGATTTCGCCGTTTTTAATCTTACCATGTCACGTCCGGGACATTAACTCGTTTCGTCAATAAATCCTTGATTAAAAATACGCCACGTATTTTATTTGTAAGATTTAACAAAGAACAACGTTGCGCAATACACTTGTTCTCGGTACTTCTGCACGTTAAATCCGTTTATGTAATTTAATCGATGTTTTCGCTTAGTTATTTTTTGAACGCCGAAAAAATTGGAAAATTATATATATATATATATATATATTAATAGTTGTCGCCATAAGAACCAGGTGTTCGTAATTTTTAAATACGTATTAATAAATATTTATTTATTATATGTTATACTTTGAATAAATTTATTTCCTTAATGCCGTACACTAGGGGTCGGAAACATGCAGCCCACGACCCACATAGACCCACGAAGCAATTTTTCAAGGCCCGCATAAAGATGTTTAATGTTCGTGATATTAAAATAGCATAGAGTTTTAACCACTCGTAATCTCATAATCTAAGTGTCATTAACGATTACAAAACGAATTTTTTACAATTTTTGGCTATTCTCGTCATAAACGTGGTAAAAACGCGAAATTATTCCGGAATCCCTTTTTAGTGGACCTAAATGACATTAACAATCATTTACAAATGGTAAATCGTTGTACTTCAAAATTATTTTGATTTATTTATTTTTTTCATTTGACAATGATTTTTTATACTAGAAAACAATTGTCAGGAGATTTTTAGTCTCTCAATTTTAAAATATTTGCCTTATATTTGAATTAAGGAAATCAAACAACTGGCTCGACAAATTATATGGGCGTTACATGTACGTATGTATGCGAGCAGACCTTTTCAATTCTGAAGTATGGAAAAAGTAAACGCTTTTTACGCCTTGGTCGTACCTCATGGCCACAAGTTTAAAAGCTGAAATCAGTAAATCGACAAATAAATTCCTGTAACGAAAATCGCGATAGTATACAATTTAACAATTATGAATTGTTTGAATAATATTTTTAAACGTGTTTGAATTAACGAACAAAATTTGTATATCGTAAGACGTATATCAATGTTACACAACACAAACGTTAAATCGCATCAAAATTTCTAATAATATCAAAATTACTAATACTCTATGGAAATATATTTTTTTCTATTAATGTGGGAATCTACGGAAATTTGAATAAAAATATGTTCCACCTGGTTAAAAAAATTGTCTAACTTTGCCATACACAATAGCATGGTAAAATCAATTGTTGATACCCTACAAGTAGTTGAAATAACTTTGTTATTGTTTTCTTTACACATTCTTTAGTCTTATATAGCATATTTTATTTTATGCTTTAAAAACTCGTAAAAATTACATACTATTAAGTTTTAGTACTTTAAATTTCGACCGAAATTAACTATAATAAACAATAAAGCGTTGATATACTTTCAATTACAACAGCTTAGGCAAATTACACAATATAAGAATAACTTTATTATAAAATTGTATCGAAGTTTATTTAAATTATAATATTCATATCTATAAGCATTTTAATATTTTTTATTGTCTACTGTTATAAAAATTAAAAATGTGAACGCGAAATTTTCAATTCATTTTCTACATGAAGCAACAAAGAGTTTATATATAACTTCATTACTGTCACAGTGATTTAATGTAAAATGTTTATCGATAAAATAAATGAACGAAAGTTCAAAAAATATTTGAACCAAAAATTAATGGACACTTACATAGAATATAGATATTAAATCTGCGTTTAAAATGATATTGATGTATACATAATTTGACTAAATAAGCGATACATGATGTTAATGAAATTGATTGAAAAAAATTGTAGCGAGTTACAGATCTTATGGATATCGATACCAGAAATTCTATATTTATATAAGATAATAACCTTCAATTAAATTAATGGACATTTTAATATTTACGTAAAATAGTGAAAAAAATACATAACGGAAGCACAGTAATAGTCAATATCAAAAATAAACGTATTCCATACAATATATATTTGTTAAATACGTCACAAAATACTTTTATATTTAAGATATCAGGAATATACACAATATAAAATCTAACGTAAATGGACGTCTGTAAATTATATGTTGCGTAACTTAAATAATCATTAACACGATGAATTTATTGGGCATTCACCCATATAAGAACTTTCCAACAAATATTAAAATCAGTGACGACGCCAAAATTTTTTACTCGAATAAACCGGCACATAATCGGCGTGATATTCAAGAGGGTCGCATGATTAATAGATGGGGGTACAGTGTTCAATAAAAATTTAGGTTCGTCCGAAGTACCATTAAGTTACTGAATACTTTGTTTTGCTAAAGCAATTTAAAAAAAAAGCGTGGAAAATTGGGGCGACTAATAACATTAATAAAAAAAAAAACGACGACGAATATGAAATGAATCAAATACAGTCACTAAAAAAACGTAAAATAGGTGTTATGGTTAAATTTAAACGAATATTGTGCAAGAAGGGTAAAAACAAATTTTTGTCGAGTAAAAAACACTATTAAATCTGTTGCCTTTAATGACGAACGTTACTGGGGATTGCGTGTTATGCCAAGTAGTATACGATAGCGATATTATCGAGCGGCGTTAGAAAATGCAAAAATAGACTACGTGATTTCTTTGAAAACAAAACCCTATCTCACTAAGATCACTGAATATATTCACCTGAGAAATGGGTGATAATAAATAAATGGAATAGAAGGAAGCGAGAAGATATTCACTAACCCTCAATATTTCGCTATTAGGCTTTCGAATTTGGATGAAACGGAATATTAAAAATAGGTAGGCGTTATTTTTACTTTAATATAAATTAAATAGGGCAAAAGCGCGTGTTTCGGTTTTGTTATCTTGACAGGCTAATTTTAAAACAAAATTACTCTGGTTCTTATGATCATATAAATTTAATTTATATTTATACTTTTGTATATTTGTTTAATTACTGTATATATCGTCGTATTCCAAGATTTAACAAAATTACATTCATAACGAATGCCAAGAATATAATCGTAAAATATAACGTTTATTTTTATCCAAATCGATAAAAAATTGTAAAAAATTAAAACTATTAGTTCACAACAATAGTTGTATTAAAAGCATTTTGTTTATTTTGATACAAAAAATCTTATTGAATTTTATGCCCCTCTGGAATTATTGAAATTTCTATGTTCCGACATTGATAGACATTTAAAATGACTAAAAGTTCTTAAAATACTTATCCTACAAAACTCCTTTATAGAGTAAAATATTTTTTGTTTATACAATTTATTTAAACGATTTAAAATGCAATATATTTAATTTATCTTTTGTGTAAATGTACAATAATGTTTTTTCAAATTTAGTATTGTTATAATACAGTCGTGAATTATTTTGAAAAAATAATGGACAACCACGCCAATAGTGAGTTTTTTCAAACAATAAGTAAAGGATTTTATGAATAAATATAAATTGTATTTCGTCATAGATATTTGAAAAACGTATTAATAATTGTTGTATTTATGAGGTGTGATAACTATGTAATTATATAATATATTTAATTAGAAAATAGACACATATATCTATAATTATATCTTTATATATTTAATAATTAGTTACGCTAAATCAGTCCAATAGTTTAAAATATATTTGCCTGTGTGTATAATATATTTTTATTATTAAATGAGTGAGATAACTTTAAATAAATTCTATTTCGTAACGAATTAATATAATTATTATTCTATTACAAAAGTTAAACTATAACGAAGAAAATTTTAATAACTCAAAAAACAACAAAAGAAAAGAAAAGAAAAATAAATTAAAAGACATAAAGAAATAGAAGTAGGAGGAAAATAAGGCGAGGGGTGTGTGTGGATAGGTGAGCATATATGAACCGGAGAAGTTTAATGAGTTATTACAGTTATTTGTCTTAAGGTCGTGAATACGAGAACTATTCAGAAATGTAATCAAGAAGTGTTGTAAGTACGAATATAATCAGAATATTCGAATGCGATTTAAAGTGAGAGTTAGATGAATAAAATGTTCTCTTCTTACCCAGCCAACCGTAATCGACTTCTTTGGTCAGTAGGCACACGAGATTGTGCCAAAGTATGAGTAGAATGGGTTGGGTGAGTGCCTTCGTTTCACGAATCCACCGACAAGTATTAAGATTAAAACTCAAATAGGTAATGAATGACTGGACTCGTCCTTCGGAACACCGACTCCTTGAAGATTGTTAATGGCTCGTAGCTGGAACATGGTCAGGTGCAGTAAGCTGATGCTAACGAGAATCTCCTCCACTCCGCTCGACGAGAGACTTCTCTTTTAAGGAGACTCCTCTCTAACGCACGAGTAGACATAAGACTCGTCACTGCTGGGCTGGCAGTCCGTGCCGACTGCCCGTCACTCTACTAGACCGCCGTGGACTGCCCTCATTTGTCCGACTACTCTCCCTGGCATGACTGCTGGGGCGAGAGGCGTAATGATCGGGTTATATAGGCTTCGAAGGGTCACGTCCCCATAGAAATCTTCATGTTTGGTGTATACGATTGTATTGTTGACCCGCGCAGTGTGCGATTTACCGTTATCTGGTTATCCTTTAGGTGTATTTGTATCTATTTCTTTCGAACGTGCTCTCTCTGAAGATATCCGATTTTATCCCTTCATGTCGTGGATGGTCGGGCGATTTACAGTTAGTTAGTCAATGACCCTAATGATTGGTGTACGATTTTTTTCGGATTCTTCGGATTTCGGAAGATCGGACGCTCTTTTTTAGTTAATATGTTTATGAGATTATCCTATTGGATCCCTTTTACTTTGATTATACTGCGAGCGACTGGGCGATTTACCGTTATTTAGTCATCGTCCCTTGCGGTTGTCGTCCTTTTGTATGTTTATATTTCTTACTTTCGCATATGTTTCCTACGATATTCTTTGGTATATTTAGTATTCCATGAAGGCCAAGGTGTATTCCGCTTTATTAAGAAATCTTAAATATTTGTGTACAGCATATTTATTTTAAAATAAACTAAACTAAATTATAATATGCACGCATATGATTACAAAATAAAATGTAACTTACGTGTTTAAAAACTACGCGCTAAAATTTAGTTTTACAATATTTTTATTATTACTGACAGACGCTTACATAATTTTAAATTAAGTAGATATAATTATTCGATAGTTGAAAATTATATTACTAACAATACATTCACTATTATAAATTTAAACGCTATATAAAATATTAAATAAATCGATTTATTCCAACGAACATTTATAAAACACTGTACCAGATGTTTAAGAGCCCTATTTACCAACTTTCATCAATAAATATCAATTGTTACTACTAAAGTTTTTATTAAATTTACTACGTACCTTCAATTTTGTGTAGTTAAAAAAAACATATGGGGTGAAAGCAAATTTTGAAACTAAGGTTTATTGTTATAAAATAAAGTTTTGAATGGACAAAAAAATGAATAGCCGTGAATTATAACGATGAACTACATGGATTGTCAGTAAAACCGAATGAGTTCTATGGCATATTATAGTAAAATATAACTCGTAGTATTCCATTGTAAAGTGTGGATAGTAGATACATTAAAATTCTAATTTAAATAGTTTTTGTTTTTGAACAACGTATATACGGGAGCACTTGCCTTCACAATATTAAAATTGATTTATTATGAATAAAACATCGATTTAGGTAAATATCATAATTACTTTATAATACATTTTGTGTTCATTATGTTTTAAAAGACAACGTAATAACTATTGAAACTGTGGAAAAACAATATTACTTCGGATAAAATGAAAACGCGAATCCAATAAATGCGCATAATAATGCCAACATTACAAACTACACTGAATATATAAAGAACGTGAAAAGGAAAGCATAATGAAGGGTAAAAAAAGTTGGAATTAATCCAAGGTTTTGAAAAATAATCTACTAAAATCTGTTTTAACATATTTACGATGCACTATCAGTTATTGCTTTTTCTTTCTCTTTTTTTTATTATTATAAACATTAAAAATAATAATAATATTATTATTATTTATTGAATTATATTGAAAGATACTTAGATATTATATGGTATTTAAAACTTTGCGAAAAATAATTCTTGTTTGGAGATTATTATCATTTCAAATGGATATGTTATTGAGAAAACCATAATTGAAATAATTGTAGAATAGTATATAATACATTGTTAATAATTAATACGTAGTTAACGAAAACGATATCAAATAGTTAAGTATACAGTTAAAATAGATAATAAAATTAACTTTGTGCAGTAAAAAATTGAATTTATTTTCCATTAAAAACTAGCGTAAAATGTTTTGCGAAAAAAAATACACCATAAATTAATCAATTTCTTGCTTCTTAATTAATGCGTTATGAATTATGCATATTTTACTGGATATAGTTACTTAAGTTGATACGAAAATTAACAACCTTATAATACTTATTATTAAATAATTAAGAGTATACGTTTTCAATTAAGGATGGAAAAAAATTTTACCTAAACGTTTACTGCAAATTCGTAATTAAATTTTTTAGTAAATATATTCTCGACAAAAATAAAAATCAATAAAAAGCAAAAAATGAGAAAAATGTTTTTTAGACTAGGAACATGAAATATGGATTGCGCTTTTTTTGTTCATATTTAAAATAAGGAAATATGCGATTTCGATTCCAATTAATCCGAACTACAGAAATAATATATAAATAACGGCGTCAATACGACCATTACATTATTAAAATTAAAAAAGCCTTTCGAAATTTAATTGAAATATTCCTCTTTATTTAAATAAATTGGATACCTGATAATAAACAATAAAGAATCAATACAAAGAACATTTAAACGAAATTTTAATAATAAATAAATATAATTTTGTAGTAATTTTATTATTACAAAAAAAATTATTTTTTGAAATATATTTGTATATATTCACGAGTGTATGTAATTTTTATACGAATATTAAATTCTTGAAAATGATTAATTTTTTAATTATAATAATATTTGAAATTAATAACAAAATTAACGTTAAAATATTTTTAAATGTTCGAATAACTTACATAATACTTAAATTACTTTATAGATTTATTTCCAATCGAAATTTTAGATATTAAATTTTTAAAATTGTGAATGATATGTCTTTTTAAAAATGTCGCAGTCATCTGACTGCATCTGACCACGTCAGATATTTTGAAATATATTCTGCCACTGCGTTACGTAATTTTTTACACATTGTACATTGGGATATGCAGGCAAAATGCGTAATCCAACGAAAATATTTATTGTCAATTAAACATATGGCGTATACAGAAAATTTCATTAATTATAATCAATAAAACATTGCGAAATTGGATTCTGGGAAAGCGAAATAACGATGAAATTTTAATGGAATTCTAAGGGTGAAATGACGAAACGATGAATCGAGCGCAGATATGTTTTCCAATTTAATTTTACCTCAGTGATGATTAAGTTTTCAGTGTAAAAATCGGTTTTCAATCTCTGCCCCCTTTTAACGTCAATTAATTCTTCAAATTTTTATTTCTCCTCTTTTCATGCTATTTTTACGTTACGTCTTTCCCACGTATTGACGTCTAAGCATTCTAGTACCGTTTAATATTGAGTTATTCAATATTGGAAATGCCAGTGAACTATTACATTAGGCGACGGCGTTTTATTGTTCGTTATTAATTAACAGGAACAACGAGCATGATACAATACTAATAATAATAATAATAAAAGAAAAATATCAAAAACAAAATAAACGATTCAACGTAACTTTTTTATCAAAACACCACTTTCAGTGCATTATATAATATCTGTCATCGACGTACGACGAATAACGTCAACCATAGACGAAGACGGTATTATAACCATTTGCTTGCTAACTAGGGTGCGTGTAAGTTTCGGATGTGAGCCGAATGTTATACAGTAAAAAGGTTCGATAACATCAACGTTGTACAGTGACATTTCAAGAGATTTGCATAGTCACCAACCCACTTTTTTATACATTATATCAAACGTGTACGTTATTTTAACGGCTCCGTTAGCCGGAGTGACGTTACCGGCTGCTTGAAGCCTTTTAACTATTTACAGGCAAATTGAGTGACGTCGGAGGATGTCTGTATATACATATATATATATATTATTATTATTAACGATAAAAGTTAAGCGTCATCATGCAGACTTCGACTTCATCACCCAAATAACCTATGTAAGTATATACGATTTGTTCCGACGTGCCGAGACCGTGGTAGACATCGGCTCCTAATGCCACTCGCATGGGTTAAAGGGTGATATCGCGTAATACTTGAACCGAATGCGGTCGACCATTCGGACACGAGAGCTTATTGTCGATACGTTTTTGGGCGGCGAACCATGACGCGCGGACTGACAACATCTCTTCTATCCCATCGTCCCAGGGAGTGTTTAGAGAACGCGCACACCCTTGGCTACCGAGTTTATTTGCCGGGCCGTCGGTGTTCGCACTTTCCGAGCGTACATAATTGCCCGCCGGATTCATCGAACAGGGCGGCCTTTAAAAAAATATCTACCGGTAACCACTACAACGACCCGAGATTATCTCGTTCGACTGTTTCGACGGACACCCTGAGTGGCAGATATGATTGGCACGCCCGCTGATTATATATTCGGTCGTGGCGTGAATTTGATATTCTGGGCCCGGGTGCGAAGGTACTCCCCTACAAAAAGTTACTCGTGGACACGTCGTTGAAAAATATATTAACGTGCGTCTTATAAAATTCTAATACAATACTATATCTATAAATAACAAGTGAACAACAAATAACCAATAAGTAGTTAATGCCGATTAACGTTCAAAATTCGTTTTTTTCGTGTTCCTAATGAACGAATTATTGATACACTCGTACATTATAATAATTTAATAATTCCGGTTGATTTAGATTCGAACTCGAAATATTATTCTCAAGTTTATTCTTAACCAATTCGGATATAACGTACGATGACGTGTCAATTTCGTTTGTCGTGATTATTTCTATCGACAGACAATAGTGCTAAATTGGACCAACGAGTTTAAACACGGTACTATAATTTTTGGCGATCTTAAATCTTAAAAATGTGCCGCGTTCGGGAACGATAACCGAAAAAACTTCGGTATGGTTGAAATTCTGAAATTTGTCGCTGAATAAACATATACTGGGACCACGAAATACTATCCGCGGTAAACCGACTTCGTACACAATTCGTAACAAATCGAATGGGCAAGTAGGTACAAGCAGCGTAAATATGTTACGTGTATTTTTTATGGAACGCGTGAAATGAAAAAAAATTAACACCGGTAACAACAGTACCTTTTGATCCCTAAACCACTGGTATTCGGAGGAAGCCTCAAGTCGCTAAATTTTCTTCGCCGCGTAATTCGCTTGACCCTTAGCGTCACTGTGGGTGCCTCCTACACGCCAACGTTGCGTATACGCCACCAATACTGTTAGTGACGTGACGACTGCCGGCGATTGTTTCGTTATCAATAGATATTGACGCTTATCTGGTTTCGATAATTGTTGTTGACGTTAATTTTCTATAATTGATCGACAACGATCGTTGCGTTCTTTTTGAATTGTTAAATTCGGTCAATTGGAACGGTTAATGGCCAAGAACACGAAATCTGTTCGTTTCACGTAAACGTAATCGTCCGCGATAATTTCTACAATTTATCAAACTGCGCGACGTATTCGCTCAGTGTATTATCTACAATACACTTTCGTTAACCGTTAGCGTTATGGAAATATTACAGGTTTATTTTTGAAACTACAGTGTTCAAATTGAATATTTCTTTTAAACATCGCTTATAAATTAGCTATAACTTACGATAAACGGGCATCGTAATCGATTCGGTCTTAAATCAAACACGATAAAATAGGCAATTCGTTTTTATTCGCCTCGCCGTAGTAACGATGTATTAATTCGTATTTTTGTTGGTGAAATCCTAATAAAATTTATATAGGTTTCGATAAAATTCGTTAAACATTTATCATAACGTTGAATGATGGGGGGGAAGAGACGTAAATAAATATTTTCCAATATTTCCCCCAAAACTATCGAATATAATAACACTAACACCATTGAACACGAAAATTTGGACACGTTTAAATCGAAATAATTGTATTGTATATTTTGTAAAAGGTACTTAATAATCTATTTAATCTGAGGTCTGATTTGTCAGCTATTCAAATTAACCAAACAACGGTACATATATACACGACGTTTTCAACTACGAATTTTATATTTTTTAATCGTTTCATAGTTTCACGACAACATTGAAAAATAATAACTAAATTTAATTAACGCTCATTTAAAATTCTGCGTGACCTATTTAATTCAGGGGTAACACTAAATAATTTTAACCATTTCAATCAAACCAATTTCCTTCGATTATACATTAAATTAAGTTCTATTTTAAATTTGATCATCTCCTAAATCTAAACAGTACGCCTGAAATGTAAGGTACAACTCTCATTTATTTTCTGACTATTAATATTTTAATTATTAAAATGGAATTTTTTTTAGTTTTTTTAATAAGGTAACTCAAAGAAAAATTACAATAAAAGCATATTTTGAATCTCATATTAAATATAAATTGAGAATAATTTGCTAATATTTCACGAAATTTAATATAAAAACATAGGTCTCTAGTTTATTTGTTATGTTAGAATCAGTAATATGTTAATAGAAATATACTCGCATAAATAACGCATACACGTACCTATATTAAATATATTAAAAAATTGTGTTTTGTGTTTTGCATAAAAATGCATTGTTTCAGTTAAACATGTAATCACTTTCCTAAAATACCACAAATAATTCGCGAGTTTTTGTAAAACATAATATGTTTAACAAAAATTGAAATACGTTTAGATTTATTGCAGTTTGAATTTAGTATTTCAAAATTATTTATAAACAACTTTTTAGTAAAATAATATGCGTAATAAATTTTCTTTGGTTTTGTGTTCGAGCCAAAAATAGAAAATTGGACTCG
The DNA here is from genome assembly GCA_025469175.1 of Geopemphigus sp. TES_GeoC_2020. Classification (NCBI taxonomy): domain Eukaryota; kingdom Metazoa; phylum Arthropoda; class Insecta; order Hemiptera; family Aphididae; genus Geopemphigus; species Geopemphigus sp. TES_GeoC_2020. Next base: position 76,077 of record JAIPRN010000351.1, on the reverse strand, counting down.
ATGCAAAATATACATTTAAAAAACAAAGGGAAAAAGAAAGAAGTTTAAGTTGAAGACATTATCCGGATAGTTTGTTGATTCCATTTTGTGTTTATTTATTGGATGATGGGCTATACAGGCAATTCGGTAATATACTGTTATCATTAATGGCATTAAAAAAGAATAAGATATCACAAAGCTAGTAGTGATGATCGTGTACCTTTATAGTTAATACAAAACTAAGTTATAGTTTTTTATTTTTTATTTCATAAAGTTTTGCGAATCGTATTTAACGGATTATCATATTAGTGTTTAGGCGCAGGCATGTTTACGTTTGTTTGATTGTTCGTGTGTTTATCAGGTTTAATAGAAAGACGCGCTAAACGCATTAAAAACAACCCCTTAAAATATACGTAAATAAAAAAATAAAAATAAAACGCCTCGTACGTGTATTTAATAAAAATATAATACCAGTTCCACGCCATCGAATGAAAAGCATAATTTATCTGTCGCGCGAAAAAGAAAATTAAAAGCGATCATATTGTCGAGGGGACTGAAAAATGACCGTAATCAATACGTACGAAACGAGAATAAAGTAATGGCAGTAGCTGGAAAAATGCAAATCATACACCGCGATGGTCGTTTATTGTTTGTATTTTTAATTACAATCAATTAGTCGATTCACCGTAGTAGTAGTAGTAGTAGTAGTAGTAGTAGTAGTAGTAGTAGTAGTAGTAGTAGTAGTAGTACCGGCGCACTATAATTATTACGATGACGGGGGGGGGAACATCGAACAGACCAAAACCGTTCAAAGACACGAATTTCTCGCACTATATGGATAAATGATTCAGAAAAAATTGATGATCGCCAGACGCGCGGGCGTTCACGTCAGACGCATTGACGTAATGTCAGACAGGGTAGAGTCGCCGTTATTTGCCTTAACGTTGGCGACGGCGACTTAAAACACCAGTCATCCATCACCTTAGCTCAACGACGAGCGAACACGACCCGCCAGTGTTATTTACAATTTGTATTACTTTTATTAACCGTATGTGCGGGGACCGGCAGCCGACTAGGTCGAACGCGATGGGACGTTAGGTAGTCCGAGATCGCTCCCGTTTTCGCCGGCCAACGGACGCCGACGACCATTTCCGATTGTTTTAACGCCCCGACTGTCCGGTTACGTTGTCGTCGGTGGGTGAGGAAGGCGTTATTCCCGTAGCATTCAAACTACGATCTTTGCCGTGACCGTCGTCCGCAACCAACGGAATGACATCGTATCATTTATTTGCCGCTTGACGAACGGCGACGGTAACGGGCGAGTCCGCCGCACTCTGCCGTGCGAGTTTCACGCGATTCTCCATGCACAGTAAATTATACGAAATAGGTATTTTTAGCGAAAATAAATCGCTCGAATTATCCGAACCTTAGCCGTCGTAATAAGCCGGACGTCCGTATAATATATTTATATTTAAACGTACGTGGCCCATTTTACACACGCACGCGAAATTGCGTATTTTCGTTTCCCTTTAATTTTCCTTTTCCGATATTTTCTTTTTACGAAAATAGCTTTGTACGTGGCTATTAATGTTGTTCTCACGACTATTATTACGTTTTCGGATGTTTTATAATTGTATTTACCAGTCACACTATTCTCGTAGAAGTAATTATTGACGATTTAAAACGTACAACGATAGTACTTTAAATAAATAAAACGTAAATAAGGGTGAAATAATTTAATCACCATCGTTTTAAATATAAACGTATAACCATAAGTAGAGAATGTGAAAGAACCCAAAGACCCGATCATTAAGTTACGATCTGTTGTTATAATGGAAATTTGCCGGCCAGGTTTTATTATCGTTCAAATTTCAAGGTATTATTTTAAAATTTGGTGTATATCTAACTTATAAGCAAAATACGCTTTGCATACGGCTCTAAATAAATCGGGTCCTTGAAACAACTGATATTTAAAAAAATATATATATTTTATGTTTTCGGCAGTCTGTCGTGTGTAATCGTCTATTTGTATATTTGTATTGATCGAGGTAACGTAGCTATCTGATATCTCATTACTTAGAATGAAGAATATAAACTAATTGAACACAAAAAAATTTAATTAAAAAAAACGACGAAAGTAGTTCCCACGAATTCGCCGCAAATAAATCGTGTAAAATTTATATGTTTTTATTGTAATAATTGACGATCAGCTTTAAAGTGTTTTATAGCGAAGAATTCAGTTTTTTCGATTTGACACAATTATATATTAATTATATTGTAGTAAAAAATACGAATCGTGATATTTTTTAAGTTTTATTCGCCCTCCGAATGGAAAAATATCCTAAATACACCACGAGTATCTTAATATTAAATATTTATATATAATTGAACCCCTCTGACTCGTTCGATTATGGCCCATAAAGTACTTAATCCCGCTTTTACGTCAATTATTTAATTACTTTATTTGAATACTGATTTAAATTTGTGCATAATGAATTTAAACGTACGTTTTTATTATTTTCGTTATTATCATTATTATTATTGATAGTTTTATTTAAAAACCTAGGTTTACATTTTTTCTTTTTTTAATACATACGTATTTGAATTATTTTTAATACGTAAACTTCGAAATTCATGCCTTTCTTATAATAACAAATTTACAACTATTAGATCAAATATTCGCGTAATATTTCTGTAAAATGTCCAAATAAAACAAGATTGTATTACGAAATGTCAGTAAAAAATGTCGGTATTTTTTTTGCTCGGTATATATATATATATATATCTCCGAAATGTCTAGGGAAATAATTATGTCAACGATAAAAAACTAAATAGAACAGAAACAAATCTTTATCGCGCCTATTAAAAAATATCGCGCGACATAAATATTCCGTCTACCCGCTACAAGAAATGTCCAATAAGATGTTGTAACAGACAAATGGATTTTCGTGCTCAAACATATTACGTTGTATTTCGTTATCTACCTGCGGCCGAAATTTTTATACATACGCTCCAGCAATATAATATATCGATAAGAAACCTGTCAGATGGACTTGTCCACGAACTATAGGAAGCGTTGAATTCGTAAAGACAGGTATTATCACGATTTCGGCAATAAGTAACAACACGTAATATTACGGTTCAATAAGCTAAATCAAAAACGTATAATCCCGACCATTTATCAGTTCATCTAAGCCTAAGTTCTCAACCTTTTGAGGCCCATGCCCCTTTTTATACCTTTGTATGAGGTTACGCCCTCCCTCGCCACTATAATATTGAAATATGATTAATATAGGACAAACAAATTAATTTATAAATATACACGCGTCGTGACATGTTGGTTATTGGTTCAATATAAATTAATCTGAAATAACGTTTTCTTATTTCGTTTTTTTCACCATTTTCACGCCTCCGCCGAAATTTCGTCACGCCTCTCTCGGGAGGGGGGCAGGTCAAGAATATCCCATCCATCTAATATAAATATAGGCGCAATAATACGCCATATAAAGGCGACGTGTTTCGTATAAGAATGTAATGCGCGTCGCATTTCTGTCCGAGATTATTCGAAATCTGCGTGTAAATTGAAACCGAAATACGACGAGTCAAAAGGCGTGCCCTATAACCTACATGTTCGGTCACACAATATCGACCAATGAACAGAGAATCCACAAATGGCGTACGTTATGTGCCACGAAGATACGATCTGCGCGATTCATTCGTACGCGCCACGCCATGACTCATAATGTACACCATAATAGGTACCATAGGATCAAACATATTTCATATGCGTTGACTATAATATGTTGAAAGGTTAATAAAACTATATTTAGGTAAAACCCATTTCGAAATGTATCGTACGCACGATCGATATTTAATATGCGTGAACGTCTGTCGGCGACGTGCGATAATTTTTACTATCGATCGGAGTCGCCGCGTCCTGCGCTTCGTCCGTTATACGTCGTACAAAGTGCGATTTAGTTTTACGGGAAAAAATTCGTTAGAAATTACAATCGAAAATTACTAACGCATTACGTTGTTTCGCGTTATATAACACTAGTTAATGTTTCGCGTATTCATTACGATAACCGAACTTCAACCATATATATGAAGATCCGACGTGTACCATAAACTACTACATAGAATGAACGTAATTGTATATGGAAGCGATGGATGGATTCAGATGCGGTATACCTACACACACCTGACCCATCTTGAATTTGATATAATTTTCGCGTTTCGTAAAATTTATCGTTCAACCAGTGTAGTGTAGCCCGTTTCGAATCAAATCTACTCACCGGTGAAATTTCGGATAATTTACGACGCGTGTAATTATTAACAATGTTTCGTCGACCATGGGCCCCGGTTATGGTCGCACGCGTCGATTTTCTAACTGTTATTTATTTATAGCCTAATAATACGTTATCGAGTCCTCGAATTGGTATGCCTTTTGTCGTTAAACTCATCTCGAACTTCGTTCGTATCGTAGTATCATTTTATTGTACACAGCATACGACCCGTTTGTTTGCCGAACCTCATACAAAAGACGAAGACAATGAATCGTACGTATTTAATTCTTCGAATGCATCGAATGATCCGACTATTCAATTATTCGAATTAACGTCAAACATATTAAAGATACATATCCTATTAGCTACCCCATACTTGAAGATCCATTGAACATTACTCGTTGTCTATATTATTTACTATTAAATTATATAGATTTTCTATGGCAACTGTTCTAAAGGTATATTATACGTAATATTAAATAATAAGTAAAATACGTATATTCCACGTATACATTTATATATTTCTCATAACTAAATATTGTAGAATGTAAAATCGATCGTTTAATTTAGCCGCGTTATATCCGGTATATATTTATATATGTAAAAGCCAGTTATATTAGTTGATATAAAACTCATATTGGATATTTGGGTTCTGAAAATGTTTGAAACGAATTACTTCTTAATCCAAGAAATGCCAACCTATTACTATAAATTATTCGTTATATTCTTAACAATATTTTATGTGAATTAACGTTGGAAAAAACGAAGAACGTTTGATGGATTACACTCACACCCTACCGCAAATAATTTTAACGCAAACTCTCGTAAAATATTGTAATTAAAATATGTATACCGGCCTTACGATTATCGTCGATACTAACACAATCCACCCACAATAATATTTACTCAAGTTTACGCCAATGCGTTATTGCGTGTTTACTCCTAATCTTAATGTACGATAGTCACGGTATTATAATATATGCTGACTTAATGTACTGTATTAATACACTCGTAGTAAAAATCGTAGGCGAAATGCCAGGAATTGACATTGAATAATTCTGTAATTTCTTTACATTTATACGAGCGGCGAGCTGTATAATCGTTTTACGTTTATCGGTTCGTATAGTATTTCTTGACCTAATATTATTTTAATCGTTCTTGTAACATTTATTAAGGTTCGTTTGGTTTATTTTTCGAACGTTTAGTGGCCAACGTGTGTTATTGATTTCTGTGTTCTTCGTGATCGCTCTCAGAGACGTTGATTTGGTTCGTAATGTGTTTGAACGCGGACAATATCCGATTATTTTGATTATTTGACTTTCAAAAATAAGTTTCAACATTCATATTCAGATGGGAATTGTCGTTTCGACAAATCTAACGTTTTGGTATTTTTCGTTACACAATAGTCTAACTAATAATTGACCGCGATATTTTTAACTCGGGCGAAAATTATACGTCGGCGAAACGAATCGATTGAAAGTACGCCGTGTCATAATGAAGTAGGTAGGTTTTTCTTTCTTTTCTTACGTCCATTATAACCGAGTTGAAAATAACTCCAATAATGAGACTGCTCTTGACGTTGTCTGATTGAATTCTATTTCGACGGAGAAGGTACCTGTAGGAAAATTGACGAAGGATGCTTGAAATGTAATTACTACATTTATGATTCACAATAAGCGAGAACGAAAATAGATATATACAAATAAAATATCTTTACCTACGTGAACGATGCCATTTGTATTCAATTACGAAGTTAATTATATTTTTACAAGACAACTTCGCAATATTTTTTAAAACCAGCAATTATAGTGGAATAAATAATAATAATACAAGCAATATTTGTATAAAATATAAAGTTATCGTTCTTAAATAATACTTTTGATTTCAATAATAAAAAAAATACGTCCACGGATTCTTTATTTAGATATGTTATATAACAATAATGTAAAGACTATCATATTTATTATACTCGCGTAAATAAATTATCGGTACGCATTACGGGAAAACAGTCGTTCTTTTAATTGTAATTAATAATCTAACGTCAAATTGATTAGATTAAGTTCTAACAATAATTTTTCTACTATTGATATCATAAATTTAGGTTTTAGCGGTAGTTTTGTTAAATATATTCGTGAAATAAATTTAAAACGAGGTGATGCAGCAGATTTGATTAAGATTTTGAGATATTTAGTAAGAGTACAAATGATTTTTAAATTTCGAATATTACTCACTCGTAATTGATTCGATTAATGATTAAGAAGTTTTTAGATAATTATCACATTGTATTGTCATATTTCTGTAGGTATTATTTATTTTATGAGTATTTCCTATTTTCACAAACATTTTTGTCCCTTACTGCTTTATATCATAGTATATAAGTATAGTGTCATTCAAATTTATTAACATATACATATATACGTATTTATTTTTTTTTTGATCGAGATTCTTGTTTTATGTTAAGATAGATTAGTATGTTATAATTATTATATGATATATATATATATATATATTATAATAAGTTATTATAATAACAATATATTATGAAATTTATACCGTATTTTCTGAAACATCGGTACGTAATAAATTTATATAAATCCCATAACCGTATAATTTGTTAACTAAAGAGCATTCTATATGAAGAATATAAATGTATGTCTGTGTATGTGTGTATATATATATTACATTTTTTAGAATATTACAAGTGAATTTAATGATACGAATAAAAAAGAAACATTCAGTACAAAAATGTTTAATTATGCAAAATTTGTTTTACAGAAAAACGAGAAATATTGAGTCCAAAAAGTAAAAATGGACAACAAGGAGGGACTGGTAATGCAGAATGGCAACAACTATGGTATTCGAGTTTCGATGAATTTCAAAAACTTACGGAGCCACTTTTGGACAACACTACTGAGACCAACCTCACAGTTCCCTTTGGAAGTACAGCGTATTTGCATTGTCGTGTTCGGAATTTGGGTGAACGAACGGTAAGAATAAATCAACTTTGAACAATTTTCGTAAACAACTTCACTTGTGAATGATTTGATTTATAATTAAGTAGATTTCAGATAAATATAACATTGTATAGTCATATTTAGGTATAGTCATTGTAGGTATCATTTATTTTATGAGTATTTTCTATTTTTAAAATAGATTTATTTATTCTCTTATAATTAACACATTTCGAAAAGTTTAATTACTTTCCTTCAAAATTTCAATTACCATAATAGTAAAAGCTGGCTATACTGTAAGTTTGATTGTAATGGCAAAATAAATTAAAATATACTCCACTTATATATTTATATCTTTATATATATATATATATATATATATATATATATATATATATATATCTTTA